>CABHPP010001629.1:3231-18430 GCA_902168425.1 Peromyscus attwateri | reverse complement strand
AGAGAGACAGAGAGACAGAGAGACAGAGAGCACAAATACAACACATACTATTGATATAATGTTGCAAAGTTCTAATTTGTCTCTCCAGGTCTCCAGAGCCTGGCTTCTTAGGTATTTTCACAAGTAGATGTGTAGATAGTTGGATAAATAACAGATTATAGACGGGCAGAAAAAGATAGAAAAAGAGACTTGAAAACATTTTTTTTTTATTTAGAACAGCCACTGCTACTTAGATGAACTCCTTACTGAGAGGCTTGCTTCCTGGAGGCATATGGTGGGGGGTTGCCATAAAAAGCTGGCTCTGAAGCCTTCCATTAGCACAGGCAAGTGTTTCTGAGTTAACCATTTCCTGTTAGCAGCTCACTCAGTTATTGATGCAGAACTCTGTGTTGTCCTCAGGGCCTCCCATATTAAGAAAAACAATATTGCTAGTTAAACTGGACCTGACGTTCTGCATACTCTGATCAAACAGCATATCCTCTGGTGTTCAAAAACAGAAATTCAGGGCCCTATCATGCCACCAAGGTCATCATTACACCCATGACAATCTAACGCCCTTCCATGTGCTCGCCCTCCGTTAGATTCCTTTCACATCCTACTTACATTAGGCTGAGGCATTTTATTAAGATTTGAGATCCCAGAGACCAGATCCTGCCAGCCCCCGGGCGGGTGATCAACAAACGCCTTTTGTCCTGACACATGAAAAACTCAACCGTGAACTTGTCAAACGATGTGCCTTGCTATATGAGTCTGAACATAAATTTGAGGGATTTTTTTTTTTTAAAGCAGCCTAAGAGGCTGGGGGTGGAATTCACTTAGTGACTCACTGCCGCTAACCGAAAAATTTAGGTAAACGGTGACTTTAATATTCTGCAAGTTTTGCAGGCTTCCATTGTTGAGATGATTTAAAAGCATCCCCAAAGCTCCTCGTTGCACAGAAGAGGTGCGGGAGCAACGGTTAGTCAAAGAACCTGATGAAGAATCCGTGTCATCCATGACGGCTCCCACCTGGAGTAAATGTCTCCTGATTACAAAACCATTGTGAGGTCTGCAATCTGTCACATTTTCTGAAGGACAAAAAGCCTTCCACTGACTCTGGAAGGAACTCAGGACATATTATTTCAAAATATTCCAAACGGGTACAATCATTACCTCAAGCCGCAGTCACTCAGGGACTGTGACTTCAGAGAGAGCTGTTGGCCTGACTCTTCCTATGTGTAACAAGCTACAGAGGTTCTTTTGGGTAGGGTGGCCTTCCCAAAGAGAGGCTGGGAAATAGCCTTGATCCCTCTGGGCCACTGGAATTGCAATAAGACTGAATAAACAAAGTTCAAAGTCACCTCCATCATCCACTAGCTCTCAGGTTCACTGCTCCCACCCCATCCCACCCCACCCCTGCTGCCGAGGTCCCCACCACAGTTCTTCTGAATTTGTGCTAGAATTTGCTGCCTGAGTCTAGAGGTCCGTTTGTCCTGCTGTTCCTTCACAGGTTCATATTTCTTCATCTAAAAAGTGTGAAAGCATCCTGCTCTGGCCATTTCTCAGGACGTCACTGTCTTATGAAGACTCCCAGGAAGTTTAGCAGAAACACTGTCGCTTTGCTCTTGACGCTCATGTTAACTAGGATCCTGGATCCAGATAAAGAGCCCCCATCACACTGTGGTGGGAAGAGTCTTCTCCTACAGCTTCAAACACCAGGTCTCAATTATGGCGCATCTCACACTGTCTAATGATTATATAGCCACTCATTTCTGGGTTCCTTGAGGCCAAGATTGCAAGTCCAACGCCTTCCAAATTCCCTGACCATATAGGTGCTCAGAAATACTTGATTAATAACAGCCCTAGCCTACTTTCTGTACAGCATCCAGCCACAGGGGAGATCTTAGAGGCATTTGGTCTAGCCTTTCAGGATCATAACAGTGACAATCATAGAAGCAAAATCAACTGTCCAGGTTCCAAGGTTAGCCCACATCACATCAGAACATGCTTCCTTTTTCTTTTCTAGACGATCTCCCCCCCCAGTCATAGCTCATGAGGAAAACACAAGAGAAGTCTGAAATGCATCTTGTAAGTAAAGACCCCTTATATAAGTTAAAGAACATTAACCTAAATACATGTAAGATGGAATTTGGAGGCTTGCACTCAATAAATTAATTTTGGAGGATGGAGCTCATCATTTTCAAATTCAGTTTATATATTAAACACCTCTAATTTTTCTCCAGGCCATTAAGAGCGTTTTTAAGTTACAATTAAGAGATCTGATCTCCTATCCTCCATGTAAAGCCAAATGATAAAATTAAAATTTCTGTATTTTAATTAAGCCTGGGTAAATCCACCCAATTAATTTGAAGCAGCCAAATAAGATAATTTTCTGTAAATCACAGGGACTGGTTTATCATTCTATCAACCACAATTAACTCTACAGTCTTTTATTTCCATATTTGGGTGGCAAGTATTAAAATTCCTATGACTGTCTGACTGCATCATGTCAGAAATAAGATATTGAAGTTGAACTAGTCTCCCTACAGCTCTAAAAATGAGCCAGACACATGGCATACACCTGTGATCTCAGCACTCAGGAGGAGTTTGAGGCTAGCCTGGGCTACATAGCAAAAGCTTCTCTCAAAGTAAGGGAAGGGAAATGAGACTATATTCTTTCTCGTCCTTTATAATGGGCTTTGCTGCCAGTGAGGCTCAGTACAGTGCCAAGGACCAGTGGACTTAAGGATATGGGCATCCAAGGCCCACTCTCTCCAGGCCACTCCTGCCCAGGGAGCATCCTGTTGTGAGTCTGTGCTCAGTCCCCAGGCTCAAAATGTCCTATCTTCTGTCACCTGTCAGTCCAGGGTTAAGCATCCCTCAGGCTGCAATCTCCTCTTACACTTGCTTTTCCCTAGGATCAGGCAACATGACAATGTACCTTCTGACTAATGTATCAAGAGCCTAGAGTCTCTGTAATGAATGTTCTCTTGCCTTCTCAGGGCCTGACTCTGCCTCACCCCTGGAACTGGGCAGGAGCTGCCACTGTGTGTTAAGCCACTAATAAAGACCATGCTCAGTAATGACTTAGGGTGCTCCACGGAGAGGGAAGTGAGCACTGGGGTCATTAACTTCTTGCAGTGCTCCTCAGAGGCTCTGGCTTCCTGGCCCATCATGGCCTGGCTGCCAAGTGCCCGTGGCTGGGAAGCACATGGGCGATTGCTCCCAAATAGGAAAGGAGCTGTACCTCCAGATGATGGCTTTGTTTTGTGACACACTTGACTGCCTACTCACAGGGACAAATCTGTCTCTTCAACTGGCTTTCCAAAGCAATTTTCTAAAGTGACTCTTTAAAATACTTGGGGATGAATCATTAGAACATTCCAAGCTGATGAGAATCTGGGAAGGAAGAAATGATAAGCAAATGGGAGCCATCTTCTCTGCCTCCATGGAGTCGGGGAAATGGAGTAGCAGGACTTCAGAACCCGGGTCCCTGTCCTGTTCCCATCAGGAGCTTTGTGGGGGACCCACCCCCACCTTTTCCCCCAGGGAACTCTTGAGGAGTAAGGGATAAGAGATTTAGATAGAAATATAGAGGGCAGAGAGACAGAAACACAGAAACTAGGCCTTGGGAGGGCCTAGATCCTTATCCACCGGCCCCTTCTGTCTCTTCTAAAGGGCTGTTTATAGGAATGCCAAGGGGAGGAGCAAAAGACCTCCCCCTTGCCAGATCAAAGTACGCCACACATCCAAGTGCAGACCCTTCCAAACACCTGGTAACCACGCCTGTGGTCAATCCATCCCCTTATGCAGCCCTGCTCGGTAAAGCAAGCTCAGATCTCACTAGGAACCTCTGTGGGTTCCCACAGAGTTCCTCATAACCTCCTGGCCCCTGAGGGCAACTTTTCTTGCAGTGGTTGGTCAGTACCTTGGACATTATTCCCCAACCCATTTCAGCTTGAAACACAACCTGAGTGGTGCTGATGTAGCTCAGGAACCTCGAGGCTTCTTCATCCAGGGACTGAGCAGGGCCTGCCCAAGGCTGGAGCTCTATATGCCACCGGGGACCCTGTGAGGGACAGAGAACACAGTCAGTGTGTAAAGACTGAGGATCTGGGCAGGATAGGAGGAATATCAGATTGGGCCAAGGCTACCAGCATGTGTGCCCAGAGCTGCTGCCATTTAAGGCCACCTAAGCCACAGGAGGGCACTGTAAGAAAACCCAGTACCCACGTTAAGAAGCTGGTGACAATGACCCCTAGGAACTGTGTGGTCATAGACAAACTCCACCTGACTCCATCTGATAGTGCCCTGACTGTGGCTGGATACGCATGATACCATTTCACATTCCGAGGGAAAAGGTCTTTAGCACTTACTGTTTTCTAAGGTTAGAGCTTTAAGAATCTGCTCCCTAAAGGGCAGTTCCAGGATTCACAGCACCATAAAGCTGAAGTGCTAACTTCATGGGGAAGAAACACACAGGCATTTGGTCATCTTCCTTAGCCCTGGGGGAGATGGCAATAACACCTACTCCTGAGCTTGTGTGGGGGGGACAAGGATGCTGAGTGGTGGAGTGTGGCTTTGTAGTACTGGGAGGCAGCCCACACCTGTCAGCAGACAGTCTGAGGTACTTCCAGTACTAGATGGTTGGTGGTGGACCTGAGCCTCATTTACAGCAAGGGTGGGCAGCAGAAAGGCTAGCAGGGAAAGCAGTGGTCTGGGAGAGGCACAAATGGGAACACCTGTGCAAAAAAGGAAGCTCTGGTCAGGAAGTCTTTGCTGGAGCTCATAGCTCCTCTCCTAGAGTGTCACCATTTGAAGACCTCCCAAATTCAGTGATTCCAAATGGAGACAAGCCCCCCTCCCCAAGCCTACAGGACAAGAGATCAATGGAGGGCAGAGGACCCTCCACGGGCTGGCATGATAAATGGCTAGCTTCAGGGAGACCTCAGGGGTCATAACACAGGAGCTCCTGCAAGGTAGTCAGGATCTGAGATACATGCAAACACTTGGGAAGTGATGAAATATTGGGCAGTATTAAATGCCTATCATTGCATAGCCCACAGGCTCAGCAGCTCCCCATCAGACCATACGGTCCTGAAGCTTAAGATCATGAAGTTGCTCAAGATTGAACTAGCTGCTCTGATCTCCTGCAGGCTGCCTCTTTCTCGGGGATCCATTCAAGGGACTTGGGCCTCCGAAGGCTTAGTAGAGTCTTGCTTAGCTTATCATCCTGCTGACTTTGTCCTGAAATTCTTCGTGATTTTTGAACAAGAGTCGTCACCAATTATGTATCCAGTCAACAGGGCATGGTCCATGCTGAGGCAGGAGGATAGCAAGTTCGAAGCCATCCCAGACTACTGCGATGGCTAATTTCAGTTGTCAACTTGATGAGCTCTAGAACCATAGTCAATGGGCTTCCGGGCATGCCTGTGGGTGGTTATCTTGATTAGATTGATGGAGATGGAAGGACCTGCCCACTGGGAGCAGCACTACTCCCGAGGCGAGGATGGCAGAGTGCGTAAGAAGAAAGGTGAGCTGAGCACGGCATCCATCGCCATCTGCTTCTTGACTATGAACGCTGTGTGACCACTGCTTCCATCTCCTGCTGCTGTGGCTTTTCCGCCATGATGGACGGTAATCTCAAACTGTGAGCCAAAACAAACCCATAAGCTGCTCTCGGCAGGCTATCATACAAGAGCACCAGGAAAGAGGCTAGGGCAGCTGCGGAGCAAAAGTCTGTCTTACACAGAGAACATAGCCAGTCTGCACTGCCAGGCACCTTTGCTGAGGACAGCCCTGTCTGACCGCTGTCATTGTCCTGTGAAGGTAGAGCAGAGAGCGCCAAGGAATACTAGCTAAGCTGCCTTCGCCCTTCATTGATTTTCTTCTTCTCTTATTAGATGCTGTTAACCATTCAGTCAATCAACATTTATCAAGAACCATCATGGGTCAGGCAAGGTTAAATCAGCCTGGTCACATTCTTTTCTGAATCAAGGGGACAGAGCACTTTCATGGGTCTCTTCTAAAGCATTCACTTGCAATAATGCAAGAAAGACAAACATCCACCAACTTTGTCAACTAGGTGACTTGGGCAAATATCAGTCAGGGATTCAGTGGGAACCTTCACATTGACAACCGAAGAGAATTTCAAAAGAAGACTGTTTACAATGGTGTGGGCAGGATTTAAGGATGCATAGGAGGAATGATGTTGATACCTATGACTAGTGTGCTGTGGAACAATCTTGTGCACTGTAACCATGTGTTGCTCTTGTTGTTACTAAAAAGCTGATTGGTCGATAGCCAGGCAGCATTTTCAGGGCAGAGAGAATGCTGGGAAGAAGACAAAGGGTGGAGTCTGAGGAGTCTCAAGCCAGATTCAGAAGAAGCCACATGGGAAGTTCATAGATGAGGTAAACAAGCCCCAGGGCAGCACATAGATTAATAGAAATAGGTTAATTTAAGTTGTAAGAGCTGGCTGGAGACAAGCCTAAGCTGTAGGCTGAGCATTTATAATTAACAATACATCTCTGAATGTTTATTTGGGAGCGGCTGCTGAGACACAGCCTGCACTGGTAACATCAGAGAAGCCCCTGGGAAAATGGTATGGAGAGGTCTGTAAGGAGGAAACAAAGCTGATCCTATTTCAGATACCACCTTATCTGCCCCATCCATCCATCTCCTGCCTCCTATTAGCCAAATCCACAGGGAGGGAAACTGAGACCGGCCCCTGCAGTGAGCCCCACTGCCGTCATAAGGGATCCAAGCTGGTGGAGCAGAGTGGAGGTGACATGGAATCAAGCTTTGACCAGAGTCATTCATTCATTCACTCATTCATTCTGTGAGCATTTGTGCCTCGAGCCAGGCTCTTTGTTTCAATTTAATACAGGGCATAGCTGTGTCACAAAATAACTGTAAGGAATCTTTTTAGGGTTCCTGATGGAATTCTCTATGGTGGACAATAGGGGCACAAGGAGACGGGGTCTTTGAGAATGATTCCACAATCAATGCACAAAAACACAGATACGGATCATGGGGAAGGCTTTTCCTGACTAAAAGCCCCCAAACATAGCAATGTCTTTCCAGAACTACTAAAGAAACACGTTCAACCCAGCAGCAGCATTGAATCCCAGGCCAGCACACCGAAGTGACTTCACACATCCGTAATTGTGAATCCCCCTGGTTAAATGTAGGATTATCTTTCTGCAACCCTATATTTCTCATTCCCAGCTAAGTGTTGACCACAAAAAAGCTAAACACAGCTGTGCTAGTGGATAATGTAAGTTGAGGAATCTCAGATGGAGGCCTAATAGAAACTCACAGACAGCGATAAATGCCCTCAGAAGTGCTCTGGCTTACTGCTTTGGTTTAGCTGTTTAAAAAACATTTCACATAAAGCAATGTTCTTATTGGAATCAATTTGACAGCAGGTCATGATTATTTCCCCCATGGAAACCACTAGCTTTTATCATCTCTTTCAATTATCATTTGTCTTAATTCTCCACTGCACACGTCAACATGATGTCCTTCCCAAATTCCCACAAACAGAATTCTATGAGCACCTTCAAATAACCAGGCAAGTTTAACAGAAAAGAGTAAAACCCATAATTTTCTTTAAAAAAAAATTATGAAGATGGTTTTGCTTCACACAATTTCCTAAATGCCAGGGTGCACTGTATGCCTATTATCCATGGGCTTCAAGTATCAAGTGACCACAACAACACCACCTCCATCACTCCTAGGCGGCCGCGGAGGGACTGTGGATCCCCAGGCCCACCTGTCCATCAGATGACTCCTGAGGCAGGTAGAGCAGTCGCTTAGCAGCAGGTGGCCACAAGCAGAATCGCTTTGTATTGGTTTGTCTGTTTGTTCCCCATAGGCCTGTGTGGAAATGTCAAGTGCAGCATCACAATGAGTTGTCACACAGAGGAGCCCCCCCACACACACACCAAGGGAGGGAAACCCCTCTAGGCCTTTGAAATCCGTGCTGCTGCTTTGTAAGACCCCAGGCATTCACACAGAGCAGGGGGTGGGGGCGGGGTGGAGGGTGTCGCCTCCCATCCCATCAGGGGAGCCTCTCTCCGAAGGGCTTTTCTTCAGGAAAAGCACCCATTCTTGTTGTATAAGAGCTCGCCTAGCACTTACTCTGGGGTCTGTATCTTTTAAGGGAAGCAGAAGGCTTTAAAAAAACAAAAAAACATAGAATTCCAAACATTAAGGCCGAGGACAGCAGGCGCTCCTCCGCAAAGCCAGCTCCCATGGCCTCGTGCTATTTTGCAGACATTTGAGGTTCTGCTTTCCAAAGGGTAAAAGCCAATCCCATGGAAGGGGGCTGACTCATGATGGGCACCAGGCACAGACCTGAGGTTTGGGGATATTTTTACCATTTATTGTCTCCGCATTACATTTTGTTTCTTTAAAAAAGAAAAAGGAACTGGGTCTCTCAAAGTCAGAAAGCCGGATTCTAAGATTTTATTCCTAAAAGATAATGAAAAAAAAATTAAAGCAATGTTTTAAAATTCCTCTTTGCCTGCCAGCCTAGACTCATTAATTCAAGGCAGAAGCCTGGAGCTAAACGGGTGTTAATCAAAAATAATTTTTTTTTTTTCCGGCAGGCCCGCCCGTGACCTAGAAAAAAAGCCATCAACACTGCCTTGCAAAAGCTTTCCTTCTCTGGAAATTTAGAATAACAGTTTCCTTCTTCACAAGCAGTTTCCTCATCGTCAAAAAACGATCTCACGCAGCCCAGGAGGAAACCCTCAAACTGAAAAAAGCGGCACTGTGAGCTTTGAGGTATGGCTGCAGCGTCAGCTTTCCAGGGTGGCTTCACTCTCTTGCCCAGGCTGCTCCTAAAACTCACTAGCTCATAGTGACCTCGAACTTGACATCCTCCTGCCTCAGCTGCCCAAGTGATAGGATTCATAAGCAAGTGCTAGCAGGCATGGCCGCATAAACAAGGTATCTACAAGCCTTCCCCCCCTTCCCCCGGGACAGATAGGGGAAAGAAAATTTTAATATAAAGCAAACAAAACGAGCTTCTTTTCTATAGGCCCATACTTTCATGTTTCAGTGACACAGTTCCTTTGGAAAGTCCCGTGTAATGGGTTATTTAAACTATCAGGTTTTTTGGCCATGATAGAATATTCGGAGTCATTTTTATCAGTGTACTCCCCAAAGCACATTCCCAAGCCCCTGAAGGTTACAGAGCTAGCCATTTTCCACCAGGAGAAGTGGCTAACCACGGGTCCTCTGAACCTTGGCTGTGCCCCAGGAAAGGGACACAGTTGTGCATCCTTGATTCAAACTAAACGAGACACAGAGCTGAGTGTGTGTTGATGTGTTGATCAGGGAAGCCAAGGCTTTCTGGGAGAAACAAACCAAAACAAGTAAAATAGATTTATTTAGCAATTTTGTGGTAATTGAGAGCATCTGTTGGTGGACAGAGACCAGTGAGTGAAGGAAGCTGTTCATTCCTCTTTGGAGAGAGAAGAGGGAGGTGGGAGTTGTTGGGGGAGGGGAGGCACACAGTGGTATCTGGGCAGACTATAAATCCAGCCTCACCTGAGGGTTTGAGGGCGTC
Organism: Peromyscus attwateri; assembly: GCA_902168425.1. NCBI lineage: Eukaryota > Metazoa > Chordata > Mammalia > Rodentia > Cricetidae > Peromyscus > Peromyscus attwateri. Next base: position 8,871 of record CABHPP010001629.1, on the reverse strand, counting down.
AGCCCCCTACATCCTATGCTGCCCTTAGATGTCAGTTTCCAGGCCTCTACTACTGTCCTGGTTCTCAGACTCAGCCCTGACTCAGAAAGAGCAAGGATCGGTCACGTGTTTTGTAGTGATTCCTCAAATGCTGGTACCTTATTAAAAATTTTGTTGAAATGAGTGAAAAGTTTAAATCCCCCAGTAGTGAGTAACACCACTGATGTGATAAGTCAGATCAGGCCAAATTAATAAGTCTAGGTTTAAACTTTTCAATGAGGGTTGAGTCTCAGGTCTGGGTCAGATGGCTGAGCACATCCTCATGGCCCATGAACACAGCAATGACACCTGGATGGAAAGTAGAGAAGCAGAGAGTTGGCCTTTAAAAATCAGACAAGGAAATACTTGTAGGCAGATGGGGGAGGAGGGAGCCTAGAATGGTACCATGGAGTCAAATGTAACCTCTTTCATTCTTTGCCATGGCCCTGTCCCCACTCAGGGCTGCTAGCACAGACGGACAGCCCAGTGCAGACCTCCCATTCAGTCTCAGTGAAGGAAGGCAACTGCTATTCCCCAGAGAGAGCAGGAAGACCTCCCATCCCCAGCTTTCCCTGTTCTCTGTTCTTGTGTCCCAACTCCAAGGCAATCCCACTAGCGAAAGCGGAAGTGGATCCCGAAGGACATCTAACATTCGGAGGAAAAGGCCACTGTGGTCTGATCTGAGGCTGTAGCTCCATGAGGGTGGTGTATCTCTCTCCTCACCCCGTTGGCTTTGGTCTGAGCTCCAGCCATAGGAAATGTGCACCAAAGCATGGGCAGAATGTGGCGTCTTAATACCCAAACCTCTGTCCAGAGAGTTAGAAGCCATGGAGAAGCAGGTAACAGTAGAGTCACTGGGAAGAAGCAGCAGCTGAGGAAATGCCACAGTCGTTTATGAAGCCCTGCCCACTCCCAAACTACACACACTCAGCTCTGACTCTGCCTGGCCTTTCAGTCCAGACAGGCCCCCTGCCCGGGTTCTAGACTAGCTACTGAGGCACATGCCTAGGAGCAGACCCAAAACACACTACAAACACGTTCCAAACATGACACACAGTTTCTCATCCCGGCACCAATTGCCCAAGAGAGAAACAGTTTAGGAGAATGAAGACTTGCCTTAGCTCATGGGTCTCAGGCTTTCAGTCCATGGTCAGTTGGCTTTGTGTTTCTGGGCCTGTGGTGTGGTGAGGCAGAACACAATGGTGGAGAGGCCAGAGTGCTCACCTCATGGTGGCCAAGAAGCAGAGCAATAGGAAGGGGCCAGGTCAAGATAGCCTTCAAAGACTTGCACCCAGTGACCTACTTCCTCCAACCAGGCCCCACCTCAAAAACAAACTACCTGTAGCCAAAAGGTTTCTCCAGTCCCGCCAGGTGCCCGAAGTCCCGTGACCCATTTGTAAAATAATCACTCAGAAGCTTATATTATTTATAACTGCTTGGCCATTCGCTCAGGCTTATTACTGTCTAGCTCTTACACTTAAATTAACCCATACTTCTTATTTATGTTTAGCCACGTGGCTTGGTACCTCTTCTCAGTTCTGCCTTGTCATCTTGCTTCCTCTGTGTCTGACTGACAACTCCCGACCCAGCCTTCCTCTTCCCAGAATTCTCCTCTCTGCTTGCCCTGCCTATACTTCCTGCCTAGCTAATAGCCAATCAGCATTTTATTTATCAACCAATCAGAACAACGCATATTCACAGCATACAGAATGACATCCCACAGCACTTCCCCTTTTCTGTCTAATCAAAAAGGAAGGTTTTAACTTTAACACAGTAAAATCACATATAATAGAACAGTTATCAAGCAAGAATTACAGTTACAATATCTAGTCTATTTGTATTTGGCAAAATTTAAGAAAATACTCTATCCTATATTTGTGAGTCTAAAGTTTCATATCTAATTTATCTTTTATCAGAACTAAGCAAAATTATAACTATCTAGTCTTCAACTACATCAAAGACCTCAGAAGGATATAATATTACCTAAGTAAATAGGAAGTACATTGTAAGCAACTTCCAAAATCTAGAATGACAGAGACAGCTGGCTGCCTGGACAGTCACCCAAAATTTGTCTGTAATGTTGGGGCATCCATTTTCAGCCTTTTAGGCCTTAAGCTTTTTAAATTGTTTCTCCATGTGTCCTGTAGAACATCTGGTAGTCTCCTCTGCGAAGCAGGAACCTGAAGTACCATCTTGTCTTGCAAAGTTCAGTGATGCTATGGGTCCTGCATGTCTAGTCGATACAACATTTTGTCAAGCAGTCCAGGCAAGAACAGTTTCTTGTCCAAATGGCTATTTTTGCCAAGAAGAAGATAAGCTCCATATGGAGTGTCTTCGATGCCCATCATCTTCCTTGAATTAAATCGGTGCTACCAGGAGCAGAAGTGTCTCATTGTCCAGGAAAGTCTAAGTTTTTAAAACATTTTAAATGCCATATTATGTAGATCTTTGAAAGGTTTGAAGAATACCTACCTAATTGAAATATATCTATGTATACCTAGAAAACTTAACTAACATGACTATAAGTTTGATTAACATAGATGATTAACTGTTAATCTGTATTTCTTAATTATACATTACAATTTTAAATGGGTTGCATAAACATAATACCTTAAACAAGAGTAGAAATATATATACAGTATAACAAAATTAACTTTAAATTTGTATCAATAAACTAAAATCTATAGAAATTTAAAACAAGTTGCTTTTTAAAAGTAGATTCAATAATCTATCCTTTCATCCTATTATATCTATATCATATATTTTTATATCATATCTCCCTTTCTTCTTTTAGAAAGAGATTGACTATGACTAATAACAATTTATAACCAACAACCTAAACAAAGACAAACATTTATAATCCATTTTTTGGGAATGTGGGCATAGTGTTCTAGGCTACTTTCTGCTGATAGGGAGTACTGGTAGTCTTATGGGGATCCTGAGAAAATTAAGAATTATGATCAAGTCCTGACTGGTAGTCTGTGACTCTGTATTCTCTGAGCCAGTTGCCTTGAAGCTGTTCTGGATGTTGGATCATCTGGAGACCTCTCAGGGGGTCTTCCTTGATCAAACCACCACCAGCTTAGGACCTTCAAATATGAACTTAGGGGATGCATTCCATAGTTAAACCATAACACCATAGAAAGCTGGCTAGAACTTCATGCCTGAGCCCAGTGAGAGGAGTCCCATATTAAAACAATATTACTATTATCCATAGTACTTACAACTCAGAGGCTCCTAAATTATACTCAAAATGTCCAAGATGCAATCCCTAACTACTAAGCACGTGAAGAATCGGAAAACCCCCAGCTGGGATGAGAAAAGACAATCAATGAACTCCAACAAAGCCACAAAACACAAGGAAGTGTTTTGACCAAGACTGACAAGCAACTATTATAAAAAATCCTTTGCACAAAGAAAAATCATACACCTCTGAAACCAATGAGGAGGAAAAAAGACTCAGCCAAGACCTGGGTACTAAAAAGAGCCAAATGGACATTTTGGAACAGAAAAATATACTCACTAACATGAAATCTCAGTGGATGGATGCAGTAGCAGAGTGAATATGACATAAGAGTCAGTGGATACAGATGGAGTGATAGAAAGTAAGACTGAGAGGAAGAAAATGACTGGGGCATGGAGATGAAAAGAGCTTGAAGAGGGGGCACTGGATCACCAGTTAAGAGTTTGTACTACTCTTGCAGAGGACCCAAGTTCTGTTCCCAGCACCCATAATGAGCAGCTTGCAACTGCCTGCATCTCCCAGCTCCAGGGAATCCCATGCCTTGAGGGCATTGGCACTCACAACACACACACACACACACACACACACACACACACACACACACACTTAAAAGTATATCTTTTAAAAAGAGGTTTGGGGACCTGTATGACAATACCAAGAGGTCTAACATTCATGGCCCTGATACCCCAGGAGGGGAGGAAAAAGGACAGTGTAAAAAAATAACTTTCAAAAAAATCACAGTTGAAAGACTACCAATTTTGACAAAATATATAAATCTGAAGCAACAAGGGGCTCAGCATACCCCTAGGAGAAATAATCACGGAACTCCACATGTGGGGCCTGAGGATACAACTCCATGGTAGAGCTTGCCTAGCATGTGTAGAGATTTGGGTTCAACCCCCCACATCACTATAAAATTACAAAATGAATGATTTTACTTTCATACATATTGTAATCAAACTACTAACACTGAAGACAACAGCAAGAAAAAGTCTGAGCCTGTGTTATTGTTGTGACCAGCAGGGCCGGAGGAGAAAGGACAGAACCAACCCAGGCCTCTTCCCTGGGATGCTCTCTGTCAAGGTCCAGGCCCACCTCACCTCCACCAAGTCCATCAGCCAACTGTCTCCGGCAGCAGCAGCAGCAGCAGCAGCAGCAGCAGCAGCAGCAGCCGCAGCAGCAGGCATGCTGAAAGCCACAGCCAGAGAGGCATTTCGAACTCTCTCCCCATCAATCTGCCACCCCAGCGTCATTGCACAGAGTGTGGGCTGGAAGGCAAGGGACGAAGGAACTAGAAATCAAATCATCTCTGACAGGAAAAAAATGCACGATAATTCAAGCGGGCCCTGATAACGCTTAGGAAGGATGGAGGGAAGGACAAGGAGGAATAAACACTCTCGATTTATTTCCAAAGTTCTCCTGCTAAGTTGGAAAGAGAAGCCAAGCAAATCAGAGTAGGGTTTCTGTTCTTAAACCGACATCTTTAAATTCCCCACATTTTCTGTGCATGTCGAAATGGCTCTAACATGGGTGAGATTGAACACCCCGAGGGAGAGCTAAGAGAATAAAGCGCCATGTATTTTTGGATTTTATCACAGGCAATAAAAAGAGAAGCCAGACACCTGGAATAGATCCAGAGAGAGCCAGAGGTTTCCATTAGTTTGCATAATGCAGATGCTACACAGTATCTGCATACACAATGGGGATCCAAATGTCAAATCAGGGATTTCACCGAGGCCACATACACCAGGAAAGGAGAGGCGTTTCATTACTTTTAGAAGTAAGTTAATATAAAAAATGTTTGCCTAGGAAAACAAATAAAAATTTAGGAATGTATTAACCATATTCTTCAGGATCTGTCTCTCGCACACATACAGACATAAACATACACTTCTATATGCATACATAAACTCTTCATAACCAGGATTCTAGGAGCTTAACATCATCTAAATCAACATCCATCTGCTATGTCCATGGACTTGTCTCAGTCAGGAAAAAACAAAAAAAAAAAACCCATCAGCATCCCCCAAACAGCGACCTTTCCTGAAAGCACAGGCATCCTAGGATAGCACCCCTATAAAACCATTTCCAAGTTGTCCAAGTAGCTGACAGATGAGCTCGCAAGGGGGCAGGGCAGGAAAGCCACTGTGTGGGGTGAGCCTGGAGACGGAACCTGGAAGGGGTATGAGAGAGAAGGAGGTGGAGCTTTCCCTCAATCCCTGCACTCCCCACAGGTCCAGTGGGGTCCACCGTGGTCCACCTCCCCTACAGGTCCAGTGGGGACCCACCGTGGTCCACCTCCCCCACAGGTCCAGTGGGGACCCACCGTGGTCCACCTCCCCCACAGGTCCAGTGAGGGCCCACAGTGCTCCACCTCC
>CABHPP010001628.1:0-11245 GCA_902168425.1 Peromyscus attwateri | reverse complement strand
ATCAGTGGGAGGACTGTCTTCTGAGACTCCACTCACATGTTCCATGAGAAGTCTCATTCTCTGTACTATGGGGGCAATGAAAGCAGCATTCAGCCTCTCCCTCCTGAAGAGATTTCCTGAAACCAGGACACACTGCACACAGCTCAGAACAACATATGTATTTGCAAGAAGATAGTTAAACACTGTTTTCAATACTATTCTATTTAGCATGTTAGCCATAAATATTTCTAAAAATAATGATAACACCTTGCTTGCTAAATAGAAAAATATTAGGAACAATTGGATATATTTAAAAATTTTTAAAGCAACATATTTCACTTTACAAGGCCCCAAGAGAAACACATGGCACCACAAGATTTTGGTTGTACATGTCTATGTAAATCATTATTCTTGGGTACAACTGCCCTGGATATTCCCTATGGGTCTCTGTAGCATGTCTTAAGATAAATACAGCTGTGCAAACTGCTGGAAATATGGAGAAATTGTGCTATTTTCACTTTCAGAAAATGGTTTTGTGTAAAATTAAAAATATGGAAAATCTGATATTCTGCATCTATATTTTATTTATGATTTAAATTCAGAGGATATCCAGTGGGGTTAGTAAACTGTATGTCCTTCAGAATTTGCTGCACCTGAAAGAGAAACACCATTTATGAATAAGAATGCACAATTAACATAAGAGAATTGATATGAGAAATGACCATTTTTATTATCTCCCTAAAATTGAAAATTTGTTGATGGTAAAAAAAAAATGGAGCTACACTGACGGAAGCAGATGCCGAGATCCACAGCCAAGCACCAGGCAGAGCTCCGGGAGTCCAGATGGAGAAAGGGAAGAGGGATTCTATGAGCAAGGGGCATCAAGATCATGATGGAGAAACATACAGAGACAACCGAAACAAGCTAGTGGGAACTCCAACAGCTGTGGAGCCTTCATGGGACTGGACTAGGCCCTCTGCATAAGCGAGACAGTTGTGTAGCTTGGTCTGCTTAGGGGGTCCCCTGGCAGTAGGATCAGGATCCATCCCTGGTGCATGAGCTGGCTTTTTGGAGCCCACTACCTATGGTGGGACACCTAACACAGCCTTGCAGTGGGAGGGGCTTGGACCTGCCTCAAGTGAATGTACCAGGCTTTGCTGACTTCCCAGGGAGTCCCTACCTTTTCAGAGGAGGTGATGTGGGTGGGTGATGTGGGGAAAGGTTGGAGGGGGCAAGAGGAGGGAAGAGACGGGGATCTGTGCTTAGAGTGTATGTAAAATGAATTAAAAATTTATTAATAAAGAAAAAAATGGAGTTATAGGTATTTTATTAAAAAAACTGCTTGTCATGGGAGAAACTCACAAATTAGTATTTACCAAATATAATCATAAATTTATGTGTATTCTAGTTCATTAACTATAAATGTGAGGCTCTAACACTGATGTAATTTGAAGAATTGCTCAGAGCACATTTGTAAACTACCTGTAAAGCAGACAAGCCTTTGATGGGCTTCTAATCATAATTACAGCATATCAGGAAAAATAATTTATTTATTTCCAAACATTATAAGGGATTGGGCATGACACTGAGTTTGCCTAGCAAAAAAAAAAAATCATTTTTATCAATTCACAAACTTTGTGTCTAGCCAACTTTTTTGTGGATAGTGTATATCCACACTTGTATTTACTGCCTAGGTAGTGGAAAGATGTAGTGATCCTGTACTCTGGAGAACATTTTGTACTTCTTCCCATTGAACACTGTACAGTCATTCAAGGCTACAAAGGATGAAAGTAAGGAGCAGCCGCTGCAGGACACTCTACCTTCCACAGTCAGTGGTGGTGTTCCACAATTTGTTGTCTTTGTTTCATTTGCCCTGCTGGGGCATCCAATTGCTGGAGAAGCATCTCATGCAGGGAGTGGGCCACAGCACACTGTACATGAGTGCACATATTGTTACTTGCATCACTCACGGCCATATGAAAAATGTGACCACTTTACCATTCCAATGAGTTGTTGGGTGTACAATTTCTCAGTGTTTTATAGGAGGAATTAGAGACTAAACTCTTAAAATTCAGCCATCCCAGTGTTCCAAAGGGCATATGTTATGGGTATTTGCAAGGCTTCATAGTATGAGTAAAAGTTTTAAATCCACAAATTTTACTATGGTTGTGTGAAAATGAGAAAGTCCCACAGACTGGGTCAGAGATGACATTTCTATTATTTGTAATAACATCCAATTGTGAGTCAGTACCCCAGATATTCTGTGCGTTTACATTTTTCAAAAGTAGAAAGTTCAAAGCTAGAAGAGAATTAATGTCACTATACACGATAATAACTTTTGCTGATGATGTCATAACCAGATAATGATACATATATGCCGGTTTTTTGTATAACCATATAAATGTGAATCTTAGAATCACATTCAAAAACGCTAAAGAAGCTTTGTTAATTTGCATCTTTTCTTATCTCTAGTAGGAATTCAATACTTTCTTCATCATTAGTTGTGACCAGATCCAGCTGAAATAATCCATCAAAATGATCATGGAGCCGGGCGGTGGTGGCGCACGCCTTTAATCCCAGCACTCAGGAGGCAGAGCCAGGCGGATCTCTGTGAGTTCAAGGCCAGCCTGGGCTACCAAGTGAGTTCCAGGAAAGGAGCAAAGCTACACAGAGAAACCCTGTCTCAAAAAACCAAAAAAAAAAAAAAAAAAAAAAAAATCATGAAAAGAGTATAAGATCCTTTTCTTTGGGGGAGAGTTGATGCAGATAAGGAAATGGGTCATGGCCCATTGGAAAGCTGATGGGCATAGAACACAACTACCATATGAGGAAGATGATAAGCATTAAGCTGGTTCTAAGATCTAAGTTTTGTTAAGCACCAGTCTGAAAAGTATTAACGGGAAATATCTTACCTGGTTTGTAAAATAATCTATCACATTCCATCAGCTCATAGAAAATATAGAAAAATTGCAATCTATAAAGTCAATCTGATATTTTTTTTTCCATAGCTGAGGACTGAACCCAGGGCCTTGTGCTTGCTAGGCAAGTGCTCTACCACTGAGCTAAATCCCCAACCCCAATCTGATATTTTTTCATCCCTCCTATTTCAAAAAGTGAATGGTGATGTCTCATAAAATCCCTGAGTATGGGCTGGAGAGATGGCTCAGCGGTTAAGAGCACTGGCTGCTCTTCCAGAGGTCATGAGTTCAATTCCCAGCAACCGCATGGTGGCTCACAACCATCTGTAATGAGATCTGGCGCCCTCTTCTGGCATGCAGGCAAAACACTGTATAATAAATAAATAAATAAATAAATATTAAAAAAAAAATCCCTGAGTATTCACTTTTGACTCATATGGAACAAATGTGCATAATCCAGTATTCTCCTTTCACTAACTCTGAACATCTGGACTGAGCAATGGAGAGAGGGTTTCAATTTCCCATCACACACAACTTCACTGTGGGATTTGATACTGGTAGGTAAATTGTGCGATTCTGGCAGAGATTGGCTACACTGTTCCTGTAAGTATTATTTGGAATCTCCTGCCTTCATATATCTAATTGGTGTGCTTGTGAAATTCTTTGAAAAACAGAGTTATTAGACCAAAAAAAGTTGCCAATTTTAAAGATTGTTAGTATAGTGATAGAAAGGGGGCCACCACTCACCGGGGCCACCAGCTGTCCACACTAGATGAGACCTTCGAAGAATTGAGAAGCAAAGATTAGGGTGGACTGAAGGCAGCTATGATAGAGTTGGTGGAAAGGTTAAAGTTCAAGAGCTCAGACCCTAAAGTAACTCGAGACCAGATGAAGGTATTTATACAGCAAGAATTTAAGAAAGTTCAGAAAGTGATTGCTGATGAGGAGCAGAAGGTCCTTCACTTAGTGGACATCCAAGAAGCAATGGCCACAGCTCATGTGACTGAGATACTGGCGGACATCCAATCTCACATGGATAGGTTGATGACTCAGATGGCCCAGGCCAAGGAACAACTTGATACCACTAATGAATCAGCTGAGCCAAAGGCAGAGGGTGAAGAAGAAGGACCCAGTGGTGCCAGTGAAGAAGAGGACACATGAAGACTTACCATTCCCCGTGGAAAACACCCCTTCCCCGTGTGTATGTGACAGCGTGTATGTAATGGCTTCTGATATCTGTGAAAGCTGCCTGGCAACAAACTTCTTCCACTGGATATGTCCCCAGATCCACAGCAGGCACACATTTCTCCAAGGAACAACAAGTTTTATGCATGCTGACTGTGTGCTTCTTGTTCTCTTATGGTAGGTCACAGGAAGAGCCCCTTGGATCAACTTGGAGGGCTCTTCAGGCAACTCCCCAAAGGCTGCTTTGAACTTACTTACTCAGGAAAGCCAGCCCCTGGAATATTGTGCAAGTCAACAGTATCACTTCCTTAGGAAGGTTCTAGAATATCTTGAAAGGAAATCAATTTTTTCCTTACCTGCAAACAGAAAACCCACTTTGTCCGTACTGAAGCCTAAAGCAAGTATGGCCATACTGACTCATCCGACAGTCTCTCGTAGTCCATTTCTGCCTTTGTGGAAGGCGTTAGGGCAGCTGGGTGGAAATGGGATTGAAGAAAGAGTCCAGAGCTGGAAAGAAGATATTTTTAGTACTTGAGGTTATCTGGGACTTGAGATTCATAATTCAGTGCTGTGGAAATGGAAAAAGTGATTGAAGAGATAGAAAGGAAATGACTTTAAGGAGTGTGCAGGGGGAGGAGTAAAGAAATCTGATCGAAAGTTGAAATCAGTGTTTCAGAATTCAGATTGCCCGAATTTTCCAAAATGGTCACTAAAGTGTCTGATAAAACCTGAATTCTTGGCCTACCTGTATGGATTAATAGGCCTGTCACAACATAGAAGACTGGCATGTATATCGCCAAGTGGGAATTGTCACTGTAAAATGTACCAGTTCCACCCCCAGGTTAGCCTAAGGTGACTTCAGTGCTCTGTGAGTAGAATCCTTGCCACTCGCTGGCTGGCTGGATTCATGTCCATCAGCCAGCAAACATTCCCTCTATTTGCTACAGTTGGAATCCTCCCTCCCCCTGCAGCAGGCCTTCAGTTCACCTCCCATACCCCAGCTCTCCTCTCCAATATAGTATGAGCAGGCATGCCCCAGAGCTGGATTTCTTGGCCTTCTCCCATTCTCAGATCACAGTTCCTTATAACCACATTTTTCAGGGTCAAGGAAACAGTGGTGTGCTGGGAGATACCCAACTACAAGCTCACACACACCACATCTTGTTGAGACATGAGTTTTTCTTACCAAATTATTTGAAGTCGGGGAGAACCTTATTTTTAATAGAATAAACAGGTCAGAGAAGAGAATGTTCATACACTTCAACTGTTAAGAGAAGATAGGAGACTTGGGAGGTAACTCTTGTTTGCAAGTAGGCAGTGTATTCCCTCTCCTCTGCTTGTGTGGTATTTCTATGTTCCCATTGAGATTCTGTCTGAACAGTATTCAAGCAGCCTTGGGGTTACTGTTGACCAAGGTCTGTTTCCAGTGTCTCTGAGGCAGATCCAAGGAGTCTGCCTTGGGGGAAATCCCCTTTTCTTGCCTGTCTACTTGCCTGCCTATAACCTGTGTACTTATCACAAAGCTTTAGGGGCAGCTGATGTGTGTGTGTACAGGATAGTTCTGAGGCAGAAACAACATGTGCTTACTGTAGGAGTCCTATTTATATCATTGTTCAATCCTGTGCATGCTAGAAAATGACTTATTCCTTTGAGGACAGGAAACTGCCAAGCCTATATGCTCTAGGTTAGGATTACCCTAGCTCACTACACATATAAGGATATTAGGGCAGAGAGAAGTTGAAGATTTCATTCCCAAACTGGTGTAGGTGGCTTAGACAAATTTGATGCTTTACCATCTGTCTGCAAAGACTAAAGAATTTAATGCACCCTGAGTTAATAACCTCCAATGATATGCTGTTTAAAAAAATTCTAAAAGAAGGATCAAAAACACTCTAAAACGAATGTGGAAAATCCGAAGATTGAAAAGACTTCAGAATTTGGAAGCTTGTGTTGTCTTTCCCCAGTAATCATTGTTTGATCTTTATATGTTGACCTTGTATTACCAATGGACAGATCATTGGCTTTCCATACCTACTCATGCTATTACTTTATATCAGTATTTGGGGAATCCAAGCATTTATGTAGTGGTTATAAACAGAAATATAAAAATATTTGCCAACCTGTCTCTATAAATTATCTGTCCGGAATCCTCAAGGAAAGCATTTCCCCTTTATTTTGAACAAGTTTTGGATTTGCTTTCTGGGCTCCTGCTGTCTCCAGCACCTGATGAAACTTTAACCAGGAAAGCATCAAACACAGCACAGCAGCTTCTGCCCAGGTCCCAGAGTTCCTGTGGCTGCATTTGTCAGTGTGAGATGTAGGATGGCTTCTGCAGTGGCACCAGCTTCGTTCTCCGAGCTAGGCCCTGCTGCTTGGCCTTGTGCCCCGTCATGAGGAAGCTTCCTGCCTTCCAGGTGAGTTAGAGTTGTGTATCCTGACTGACTGTGGACAGCAGAGTTTACCCAGATCCCTGGGGAGAAATCATCACGTGATTCAGGTAAAGACCATCTCCAGAAATGAGTTGAGTACCCACAGGAAGTACTGGCAGCCTCTGAGTACTTAGAGGGATTTGATCTTTGATTTGGACAGTTCTAAGAAGTGTTTGACTTCTCAGCTGGACAGCCAGGACAAGGAAGTACCTGAGGACAGGCTGTGAGCCAGTCTCTCTGTAGATGTACCCAGGGCAAGCCACATGTCTTTAGTTGCTAGGAAACACAGGAACCAGTTTTAAACATGGTTCTCCCTGCTCTGCAGTCAGCCCTCTGCCCCATACCATGACTCACCTACAGATTCAGAGAGGAAGAGGCTTTCAGTTCCCCAGTGCAATATGCTCATTCACATTATAAACTATTTTTCAGAGACATCAAGATGGCCTTATTCCTCTGCTTTAGTAGATGTTTTAAATACTCATCGTTAACTTGAGGAGATTTCCCCCTTCCAGGAGATGGGGAGCCTTTTCTTTTCAGTGCCATCCCCACAAAAGAAAAAAGGTGGTAGTCAGCCCTCAAGAGTGTCAAGGTGACAGCAGTCTTCAGTATCTCCTGCTTCATTGCTATAGAAAAGCAAATCTTCATATTTTAGTAAACCCAGCTACCGTGTTCTGTACTCTGTGAGAAGGTGCCAATTCAAATCACCGACTTTGGACTCTTTTCCTGGTGTGTGTGTGTGTGTGTGTGTGTGTGTGTAAATGAGAGTGAGATTTATATACACGTGCACATACCATACTGCTTAATTATTTTAGAGTTAAATGAGAAAGACTCACAACTGCCCCTGCTGATCTTATATACCACCACAAAGGTTTCTTCTAAGTCCATACAATGTCAGCAGATAATTGGGTGTGAGTGCTGGCTTTCCAGAATAGCCCCTAGTGGTAGGTGTCAACTTTTAAAGCACTGAGCCAAGGTGACAGCCAGGAAGGAAATTGCACCTCACCCCTTTCCACCATGTCTAATAACATGGAAAATTTAGATGCCTTGTCATTTTAGTGACTTGGATCATTTTGGTAATTCCATTTGGGCCTGAGTGTACAGCTGCAGAATTTATAACCTTGTAGTAGTCAGAGGTCTAGGAAGTCCTATCTCCCCACAGAGAAAATGTCCTGCTGATTCCTGACATTCTACTCTCATGTAACAGCTGTTCAGTACATGCCTTTCAGTAAATTGGTTGCATGTTTACTGTGGGCTGAACACATTTAGAATTTTGTTTGCTTGTTTTTTAAAGACAAAAATCCCATTATAAATCAAGTCCAGCCTTGCCCTAAGGGAACAGGCCCAGAGGGAGATTGCAGATCTCACTGACACTGCCTTCACCCCAGCAATATTTCTGAGGCCCCCACCCTATAGAATTCCAGGAGCCACAGGAGCTGGGTATTCCCCAGGAAAACAGGAGATCATTTCGATCATTGGGTCTCACATTACCATGTGAGGCTGAGAACACACCAGAACTAGGGGCCAGAGCAGGCAAGTGAAAATAAATGAAGACATTTGGAGGCGCACTGGTGGAGAAACAGCCAGAGTCCATGCTGGACTTGATGTGACTTTGAGGGGACCATTGATGTATCCTTTATGGAAGTTAAAGCTGACCAGTCTTTTTACAGTGACAAGCCACAACGCGTGAGTGGGTAGAGCCAACGAATCCATTGTCTTCTGCCTGTTTTCGTGTACACAGTCACATTCCCTCCTTAGTCATTGTCCCCTGCCACCCTTTCCACTAAACAAGGGAACACTCAGTCTTTCAAGGGAATTGCATATCTGAGTTAATGTTTCAGTATATCATTTTCATACTGTAAATTATTTTGTAAGAGAGATCTACTGCTATCCCAGGATGTTCAGACTTGGTGCCCCTGTGCATTTGGAAATCAATAAACTATTACTGGAAATACCAAAAAAAAAAAAAAAAAAAAAAGAAAGAAAAGAAAAAAAAAGAAAGGGGGCCACCAATATGGTATAATGTAAAAATATCTTACATTTAAAGTAAATTTGCAATGAATCAAATTATAATTCATAAAATTACTTCATGGCAACAATTTGGAATGTCTGTTTGGTATAAATACAAAAACCCATTAGTTATTACAGTCAGTATTTGGGGGTCTGAATAAAGAATGTACATGTCACAACAACTCAATGCCTAATAACACTGTGTTTTATTTGTGTAGATAGGAAAGGGAAACCTTATGAGGTTTGTAGTCTGCCATTCATGTCCCTGACATGATACTGTTTGATGTGATGTGACATAACCAAGGTCCCAGTGGTCAGAGGCCAAATTGGTAGACTACTCTTATACTGTCAAAGTTCAAAACAGTGAGCAACAGGAAATCATCTAGTACATTTGGTTCTAGTGCACTAGGGTTGGGGATACAGGTTACTTTAGATATGAACCAGCAGTAATATTCTATTGTACAAATTTGTGTAGTCATAGCATCTCTGTTTATCCCTGAAACTATTTTTGAATTCAAATTATATCTTGATAAAAAGAGATGAGGGGAGCTGGTGAGATGGCTCAGAGGTTAAGAGCACTGGCTGTTCTTCCAGAGGTCCTGAGTTCAATTCTCAGCAACCAAATGGTGGCTCACAACCATCTATAATGAGATCTGGTACTCTCTTCTGGCCTGCTTATCATAGTTATACACAAGTTTCAATGGTTAAGAAACCTGGTATTTCACATAGCTGCATGTAACCAGTGAGGGGACCATGCTATGCAACAATTTGAATTATATTGTCACTTCAAGGCATACAGGACTTAAGTGAAATCATTTTTCTGTGAACCATTGTTTGAGATGTCTCTTCTGTTTTTGGAAAACAGTGATGGAACAAGAGAAAAATTTGCCTTTGTGTTTCTAATTCTCTCTTCTCTGTTGCTTTCCTATAGAAAACTGATAAAAATACATCACAGGGTGTAGTGATGCTGAGGTCATTGACTACCATGGGCCTGACATAAGCTTCAGCCTTAGCGGGTGTGGCTGCAGCCTGTTACATTTCCAACCTGTAGATCTCATAACTTATGAACAGTCAGTCAATCAGTAAATACACAGCATTTTACTTGATCTCTGTTGATCACAAAAGAAAAAAACCTAGCTCCCATTAACTGACCTCAGCCCTGGTCCTCTAGGCCTAGAAGAGAGTTAAAGCTGGAAACCTCTGTTGCATTAAACACTGAACAAATAAACACATATATAGAATTTCAACTTTCAGAACGTAAACATAACTTTTGTCTATGTAGATACCAAACATAGTCCCTGGCAGTTGTGATTGCACATCCAATGTAGATCAGTGAGACCGCTGCCGTTAGCTACATTGGTTTTATGACTAAAGTGAGAGTGAGCCTCACTTCTTCTGGGGTACCAGGACCTGATAATAGAGAAGAATCCTGTGGAAAAATAATTTTCTCTGGCAATGGTTCTACTGGAAACATGACGGATGAATCATTCTTATTGATGAACTCAGAAATGTTTTAAAATTTTGATTTATATCCAGTAAATAACTGACCATTTGGAGCCCAATGTTTCTTCTTTGTGAGTGGGTAAGCAACAAAAAAGGGGCACAATGAATTTCTTGTTTTTCCTAATGATGATTTTCTGCATTGTAGAATTAGTACAGACACATTCATACAGTGAAAATTTATCCAAGAAAGGTTAAAAGAGGCTGGAAAGATGGCTCAGTGACGAAGAGCACAGACTTCTCTTCCAGATGACCCAAATTTGGTTCCCAGCACCCACATCAGTTGGCTCACAACTGCTTGGAACTCTTATTCCAGGAGATCTGATGCCTCTTCTGGCTTCTATGGACAACTGTACTCAGATGCACATTCTCATACACATGCACAGATGTATGCATATAATTAAGAGATGAAAAATTCTTTGTTTTTTATTTTAAAAGAGAATACTAGCACCAAGTTTTAGTTTATTTCAGGTGAGACTCTGATTTAGAATAGTCTTTCATTGCAGACTCTGTTGACTTAAATACATAAAAGTATTGTATTTTATTATTCTCCTATAGAAAGACTGGAGAGGGAGTCTATGTGGAAGGGACGAGAGTGGGAAGGAGTTGAGAGTAGTAGAGGAAGGGAAAACATACACAGAATATACTATGTGAGGAAAACCTATTTTGAATAAAAGGGAAAAAGAGAAATTAGAAAAAATGTATTAGAATGACATAAAATACTAAGAATACTACAAAACAGGGGACACTAGAATACTAACACAATAACATGGGTCACAGTGCTACTTCTCTGTTTAAAAATAAACAGAACTGTTATTTGAGAAACAACTATTCCATTTTTTAGAAAGCAAGTGATTCTAAAAGTATTCAGGTCCCTTTCCATAAGTGAAAGAGCATGCCCTTACTGGTGGCAGCATGAAAATGAGCAACTTCTAGCGTATAGAGTATATATGATCAAACTGCTATTCACAGTTACTCCAACATTAATGTGTGTGTAAAAGCTCCTAGAGTGAAATAAGTTATAAAATGCAAAAAGAGGCTGAAACTAAGAAAATGCTTCAATCAAGTACACTGTTCAATATTTACAGCCATCATTAAAATCAAGGAATGAAAATGTACTCACACAGCTTTGAAAGGGCTTAATTATTATTAGAAATCCCATTAATCTATTCAGTATAGCTACCTATACAGTATGTTTGTAGACACATATATGTCTATATGTTCTGA
>CABHPP010001627.1:0-14445 GCA_902168425.1 Peromyscus attwateri | reverse complement strand
CAAGGCAAGCTAACCAGGTGAGCCTGCAATCCCAGCACTCAGCAGGTGGGCAGAAAACCCTGCCTCTAAAGCAATAAGCAAAGGATTCCTTACACTGTGTTAGCAGCACGTCCTATGAAAGATTAACTGTGGTGATATTTTGTGTATGCTCTAACAATAAAGCTTGCCTGAATATCAGAGGACAAAGCCAGCCACTAGTTAGCCAGAGGCCAGGCAGTGGTGGCACACACCTTTAATCGCAGCACTTGGGAGATGGAGACAGGAAGTGATGTGGCTGGGCGGAGAAAGGAATATAAGGCAGGAGGAGACAGGAGTCAGTCCCCTTTCAGCTGAGGATTTTGAAGAGATAAGAACTGGCTGGCTGCTCTGCTTCTCTGGTCTTTCAACTTTCACCCTGATATCTGGCTCTGGGTTTTTATTAATAAGATCAATTAGAATTTGTGCTACATCTAACCATGTGTTTTTATTTTTGTTTTTCACTTTTCCTGAGATGAAGTTCCCACTAAGCAGTACAGGTGGCCTGGACCTCCAACCTCCTGGCTCACCCCAAGGCTGGGTGGGATTCAAGTGTGCATTCCACACATCACTCCTACTGTGAACCTGGACTTGGAGGTCTTCATAAAGAGGGGCACAAAGACTGAGAACTGTGGATGATATCAAGGAAACTGCTTTTATTTTCTGGACACAACAGGGCAGTTGTACATATGAACTCAAAACCATTGTGACAGTGTGCACAAGGCCTACACAAGCTCCAGCCAGAGAAAACTGCAGCATAGACAGGGAAGTAGTCATAGAGTGCCACCACTAGCCGTGATCAGATCTAAATGGCATTTGATAGCCGCTGGGAGAGGGAGAGTCAGCTGTCTTTAATGCTTTGACCCCTCACAGCTCAGTCACATGCCTGGGTGACAAAAAAAAAAAAACCGGGGACAAAGGGGGGGGGGGGGGGGGGGGTGAAGAAATTTCAAAACTGGATGGGAAGGGATGGAAGAGTAGAGAGGGTGGTTACAGGAAGGGTTGGGAGAGAGTATTAATATGTTCAAAATACATGGTATGAAATTCTCAAAGAATAAAATATTATTCAGGCCAGGCATGGTGGTGCACACACCTTTAATCCCAGCACTCAGGAGGCAGAGGCAGGCAGATCTCTGAGAGTTCAAGGCCAGCCTGTTCTCAGAGTGAGATACAGGACAGCCAGAGCTACATAGTGAGACTCTGTCTCAAAAACAAAACAAACAAAAAACTAAATTGTAAAAATATTATTCAAAAAAAGATTCAAATTGACAGTTTACAATAAAATACTTAACTTCAGGAATGTCTCTACTCTCCTTATTAGGCTGTAAAGAAACAAAGTTACATTGTTTCAACGACAAAAAGAAAACTAAGAGGAAAAAGAGACTGGGTAGTCTGCCCAGAAGAGCCCAGAACTGGGGACCAGTGATTCCACAATGTCAGTGATAGCTAAAGTAGCCGCACAACTGCCTGTCTCCCATACTGTCATGTCCACCATTGTGGAAAATGCTTAATAACCAGGCATCCAACCCAGGCAAACTTCATTGAAGACACTGATACCTCAAGCAATTCTGCTTTTAGGGACTTAAAAGTCCCAGGCAAAAAGACCAGATCTCAAGCCTATGCTCCCGTGTATTTCTTACACTCTGCTTTTTCTTTTTTAATTTTATTTTTATTTTTCATGCCAACCACAGTTTCCCCTCCTTCCTCTCCTCCCAGTTCCTCCCCCCACCAACCTCCCCTCTGCCTCACCCCCCCATACATTCCTCCTCCATTTCTATTCAGAAAAGGGCAGCCCTCCCATGATAGTGACACAACATGGCATTATCAAGCTGTAGTGGAACTAGGCCCCTTACCCTGTATTGATGCTAAACCTAAGGCCACAGTATGTCAGGTCAATAAAGGGAAGCTTTATTGTAGAAGTCTGTGCTCATTACGGGTGTCTGGGAAGAGCTGCACTGACCCAGCACAGCAGTACCAGAGCTGTGCCAATGCAAGAGAGGACCTAACCCAGAAGGCACACTAAACGATGACTCTAACGGGCCAGGGGTGAAGTTACCCTCTGTGCCCTTTTCTTTCCACCACCATAAAGTCATGCTAGTTCTGTCCTAGGGGAAACAACTTCCATGCTGCTGTTGCTGCAATCCCACTCCTGCCCAATTCCTCTCCCCCAAAAGCAGTGTTGTTTAGATAGTCAGCAAGTCCTCCCTTCCCGCTCTTCCCAATACATTCCAGCCACGCTTCCTCTTCCACACTTGTCAGCACCTCCATGTTACTAAACACACTTGTTTATTACCAGTCAACTCACAGCCTCCTCACACAGGTCAAGGCCCTCACAGAAGCACTGCCACATGCTGGCTTTCTGCCCAGCCTTTGCTGGAAGCATGGGACTTGCATGTTACTGCTCTCTTCCAACCCTAGACTTAGTCATTTCATCTAGCTTCGGAACCAAACATGTCCCTTGCATTAAGATCACAAACAACAAATGCACCAGCCTTCCTTCTCACCTGTGCCCGCTGTAAACTACCTACTCTCGTCCAGCTGTTCTGCCCTCAACTTTGGTTTCAGCCTTTACTGGTTTCCATATCCTTTTCCCCATATCCAATTCATCAGGAAGTTGAGGTAATTCTACAGAGGGCAGGCCAGATGTCGCAACAGACAAGGGCACCTGCCACCAAGCCTGACAACCTGAGCCTATTGACAAGGGTTCACATGGAGAAGAGATCTGACTTCAGTTGTCCTGTGACCTGTGTCTATTGTAGGAAATAAGTTAACAAAAATAAATAAATAATGTTTAAAACACACACACACACACACACACACACACACACACACACACACATCCAATCATCCTAAGCCCTACTCTCACTAGTCTTTACATTCTAACCCTACAGCTTATTCCAAACACAACACCCTGAGTGACACTTTTAAAACTCTATAGGGAATGGGCAACCACAGGTAGAAGTCCAGCCACCACTCAACTTAAAGCCCTACAATATTTTCCATTTCAATGACACTGAAGTCCCTAAGGGAACATCCCTAGCTATTTCCTCCCTGGTTTTCCTCTCACACACCAGGGTCAGTCACCTCAATACCCTTGCTCAAACTGTTCTTCCACCACAGTTCATGACTGTCGGCTCAAATCCATTTTTCCAATAGAGCCCATCTCAAGCATCCTATTTAACACCCCAGTTTCCTCTAGCCCAGCCTGTGTCTGTTTCTATAACACTTACTGTCTTCTAATGCAGCATAATTCAAAAGGAAAGGAAGACTAAGTCACGTATGTTGGCTTACACTTGTAATCCCAGCACTGGGAGGCTGAAGTAAAAGGAATACTGAGTTCCTGGGCTACAGTGTGAGGTCCAACCCACACACCCTACCCCAACACACACACAGCAAACAAAGCACATGCTGCCATGGCCTGAATGGTGGTGTAACCACCAAGGTGACAGCAATGGGAAACAGCCTTCTGAAACAAAATGAGGTCATGAGGGTAAGCCCCTCAAGCACGGTGGTGAGCATCCTCATTAAAGTGTGTGTGTGTGTGTGTGTGTGTGTGTGTGTATTTAAAAAAATAAACTGGCTTGTTTATTCACCAGCTACAGAAACTGCCAACGCCTTGTGAACTTCCCAGCTTTCAAACTATGAGCAAAATGTATACTGTTAAAAGCGACCCAGTTGCGGGGGGGGGGGGGGGGGCGCACACCTTTAATCCCAGCACTCAAGAGGCAGAGCCAGGCGGATCTCTGTGAGTTCGAGGACAGCCTGGTCTACAACACGAGATCCAGGACAGGTACCAATGCTACACAGAGAAACCCTGTCTGGAAAAAAAACAAAACAAAACAAAAAAAAGCTACCCAGTTTATGGAAGTTTGTTACAGAAGTTTGTTACAAATGGAACAACAACTTGTTTTTATTTTACAACTTTTAAATTAGCATACACAGTATTAGGTTTCATCCTAGCATTTTTAAACAAAATTTGTTTTTATTGACTCTCCTCCCTCACCCCTTCTCCCTATGCACACCCCTGTACCCTTCACCCCATCCATAGCTCCTTTCCTCCTTCATATGTGTCTTACTGCCTCCTTGAGACCACCCCCCCCCATTGTCATCTCCTTTCTAGTTTCCCGGCCTATGCCCACACTGACCCCACTTACACCCACACAGACAAGAATAATACACTAGGGTTTCCATATGAAAAAGAACATGCTATGCATTCCAGATCCGGAACTAGAGAGATGGCTCGGGAGTTAAGAGAATTTGCTCTTGCAGAGGAACTGAATTCAGGTCTCAGCACTTACATGACGGCTTACAATTATCTATAATTCCAGTTACAGGGGCTCCAACACCCTCCTCTGACCTCCACAAGCACCAAGCACACACACGGTACACTTACATATATGCAAGCAAAATACTCATACACATAAATAAATATTTTAAATGTTTAAATACTTTCTAGATCCATCCATTTTCCTTCAAATTTCACTTTCATTTTCTACTGAGTAAAATCTATTTATACATATACACATTTATTATCCATTCATCTGCTGATGGACATCTAGACTGGTTCCATTTCCCTGCTATTGTAAATAATGGAACAATGAGTAGGGAAATGCAGGTGTCTCTGTGGTAAGATTCAGAGTCCTCTGTGTTCATTCCCAGGAGAAGTACATCTTGGTCATATAACAGTTTCATTTTTAATAATTTCCATAATGGGGGTACTAGTTTACACTTGCACCAGCAGTGAATAAGAATTCCTCTTTGCACACATCCTCACCAGCATTTCTTGTCTGTTTTCTTTTTTAAAAAATTATTCACCTGGAGCTGGAGAGTTGGCTCAGCAGTTAAGAGGACCAGGATGGACCCTAACAGCTATCTACAGCTTCAGTCCTAGGGTCTGATGCCCTCTCTGTCTTCCAGAGGCTCCTGAATGTTCCTGCACATACATGATACACAGATGTGCATACAGGCAAAACACCCATACTCATAAAAATAAAAATATTATTTT
Organism: Peromyscus attwateri; assembly: GCA_902168425.1. Classification (NCBI taxonomy): domain Eukaryota; kingdom Metazoa; phylum Chordata; class Mammalia; order Rodentia; family Cricetidae; genus Peromyscus; species Peromyscus attwateri. Next base: position 9,425 of record CABHPP010001627.1, on the reverse strand, counting down.
TTAAAAAAATAAAAACTTGCCAGGTGGTGGTGCACATTTTTAATCCCAACACCCAGAGGGCAGCAGCAGGTGGATTTCTGAGTTCGAGGCCAGCCTGGTAAGGTCCAGGACAGAGTAAGGTCCAGGACAGCCAGGACCACACACAGAAACCCTGTCTTTAAAATTTGAAAACAAAAAACAAACAAACAAAAACCCTTATTTACTTATTGGGGGTGGGGTGTGCATGCCACAGCATACATGTGGATGGCAGAAGATGACCTTCAGACATCAGTGTTCTCCTTCCACTCGGGTTCTAAGGCAGAGAGTCTCTGTGTCTCTTTTCTTGATGACAGCCATTCTACTTGGAATGAGATGAAACAGCAAAGGAATCTTTGGGTTATTTTTTACTTATGTGTATGTGGTATGCACACATGTATATATGCATGTTCTCATGTATAGGCATACTGTGTGTACATGTGTAACTTGAGAAAGATTTAGATGGAAAGTCAGGCAAAGACTGACTGACTCCACAAACTGTGGTTTGTCTGCAACGGAATAATCAGAGGTCTTAGGGTTTTGTCCAAAGATTTTTCAATCTGGGATCTAATGAAAGATCAAAAAATTTTTTAATTTAAAAGCTTTTAAGGGGCAGGCGGTGGCGGCGGCGCATGCCTTTAATCCCAGCACTCAGGAGGCAGAGGCAGGTGGATCTTTGTGAGTTCGAGGCCAGACTGGAGATCCAGGAAAGGCACAAAGCTACACAGAGAAACCCTGTCTCAAAGAAGGCGCGTGGGGGTGGGGGGGGGGGGTGTTAAAAAATGTTTCATGCACCAAGCAATGGTGGTCCTCACAGTAAATACAAACAGTAGTCCACAGCAGAACAGCTCTCATTTGGTTAGAGGCCGTGTTACACAGGAGGAAGATGAAGACTTCACTACCCTAGTTACCATCCCGACTCCCCTAACACAATACAACTGCTTTAGGGACAAATAAACTACAAGTGTAACAAGAACTGGGGGGATTCTAATTCTAATAAAAAAAAAACTGTTTCTATTTTACAACCCACTGCACCGACTCCCACGCTCTGCTACAAGGTGAACATCTATAACCTACAAACTGAACACCTTTCAGACATCAGAATTTCGGATTTGGGAACACTCGCAGTTTTGGTTTGTGAAGTCCATGCAAATATTCCCTTCCAAAAAAAATAAAACAAAACCTTCAAAATCTGAAATTGTGCTGGTCCAGAGCATTTCAAATAAGGGTGAGTTCCGCAGAACTGTACTAACTACAAGGAAACTAGAGTGTTCTGTGTCCCTGGTTTAGTTGTTTGTTATAGCCTTAACTATCAGATACTAACATCTGTAGTTTATAAATATGCTTAATAATGTGCAGTTCTGAGGATGAAGTATGAGGAGAACCAGCAAGCCAGTCTGGGACATGAACAATGAAGACCTTGGACATCACTGCACTAGAGTAACAAAAACCACACCACACAAGTCCACCTTTACAATCAAACCAGTCCCCATCCAGTTACACCCACAGTGTCGGCCCCATTTTACACCTGTAATGTAGAAGACTTCCAATTTCTACACAGCCTCACCACACCTGCTATTCTCCGGCTTCATGATGAAAGCCATCCTAGGTGAGGAATAGTCTGTAATACTGATTGCATTTCCCTAGTGATTAACTCTACTGAGAATCTTCTCATGTGCTTACTGACCACTTAAGAATCTTTGGAGAAATGTCCATTCAGGTCTTTTTCCTGTTTTTAGATTGAGTTATATATATTATATTGAGTTATTTTCTACTTCTTGACTTATATCTGAAATGATCCAACAGATACTTTATGCCAATGTTCATACCAGGATTATTCACAATAACCAAAGGTAGAAACAACCCAAGTGTTCACTAACAGATGAATGTAGGAGTAAACTATGGTGTATTTAAAACAGAGTATTACTCAGTCATAAAAATAAGCTTTTGCTATAGCTACAACATGAATGAATCTTTAAACATTATGTCAATTAATTAAAGATCCAGGAGTAAGACATAAAACCACAGAATTTTATTCACTATCTAATCATTACCACAGTGAGACCACAGGCAACAAAACAAACAAGTTGACTACATAAATTTTAAGAAAAATTGGACTGAGAGATGGCTCAGTGGTTTAGAACACTGGCTGCTCTTGCAGAAGACCAGGGTTCAGTTTCCAGAACCTACATAATGGCTCACAACCATCCCTAAGTCCAGTTCCAGGGGATCCAATGCCCCCTCTTCTGGCCTCTGTAAGCACAGCACACACACAGTGCACTGACATACATGTCGGCAAAACACCTGTACACATAAAATGAAAATAAATCTATTTTTTAACTTTTAAGAAACTGCATGCATAGCAAAGTCAACAATCAACAAAATAAAGTCAGTTTATGGATTGGGAGAAAATATCTGCCAGATATACACGTGATAAGGGATATAAATAAATAAATAACCTAATTTAAAAATTAACCAATAACCTAAATTAAATTTTCTACAAAGACATAAAATTTTATTTATTGGTTGACCAAAAGGCTGATTTATTAAAAGGTATTCACATCACTCATTCTGATACTGCAAACCACATTATCACTTCATATCTTTATTAGAAGTTATCACTAAAAAGAGCACAGTAAGGGTCACAAAAGTATAATGGGACCATAAGAAGGAAGAACTTTCAACAGGCCTTGGGGTAATGAACCACATGTGGCATGAAAGCAGAAGGAAGACTGGGGAAGAGAGGGGACCAACAAGAGGGAGCCCGGCCTAGGGAAGGGCGTGGAAGGGGAGAGTAGGAACAAAGAATAATGATGTGTGTTTGAGAACGCCATAATGAAACCAACAATTCACCTGCTAGTTTATATAGTTTATATATACATGTATATGTGGAGACAAGACAGACAGCCTTGCACATCATTTCATGTTCCCATCAGTTTCAGAGTCTGAGAAGGGCTGGTGTCATCACTGTTAACAGGCAGAACTGATACACACCACAACAGGCCTAATGTTGAGTCCACAATTAAGGGCACACAGACCCAACAGCCTCCTCAGCCAATGGTTTCCTGATTTTGAAACAGTAATGTGGCTCCAGAAAGGAGGCTGTAGATGCAATCTCATAATCAGGCTTCTTAATCAAAAGACAACACCTCCCTTCCTTTCTTCACTCTGATTCCGGGCTAATGTTTTGGGAGTTGCTCCCTAAAATAAAGCTCAATAGGGCCAGAAGATGGCTCAGTGCATAAAGTTACTTGTGGTCAAGCCTGACAACCTGAGTTCAATACCCAGGTCCTACGAGGTAGAAGTAGAGAACCAACTTTGGAAAGTTTGTCCTCTGACCTCCCTGCATGCACTGTGGCATGCACATGCACACAGGTATACACACACACACACACACACACACACACACACACACACACACACACACGCTCGCACGCACGTGCACACTTACAATATGTAAATGTACATTTTAAAAGATAAATTTCAATCTAGAATCTCTTCAGATGTCCAATCATACTGCAAAGCTCTTAATACCTGTGCTAGATGTATGATTTACTGCCCTTCATTTCCAAGTTCATCCTTTTTGTCAGTTTTGTGGAAATGTGCCCTGTACATATATATTTCCTTAACCAGCTGGCATGATGCTAAGCTTTGCCAGGAAAAACACTGCAGGAGAGGGGATTGAACTTGCTAGCTCCAGGATGCTCACTTGGTCTCAACAGGCAAGGCAACTGAGGGTCCACTGCTGCAGCGAGGCTGGTGCTGTGGGATGGTCTGTGAATATGTGTTGCTACTATTAGTTAATAAAGAAGCTGTTTTGGCCTATGGTAAGGCAGGATAAGAGCGGAAAATCCAAGAGAGAGAGATACAGGGAGGAAGAGCAGAGTCGGAGCAGATGCCAGTCCACCGCCCAAGGAGCAACATATCAACAGACCAGAAACACCACAGCCACGTGGCAAAAGACAGATTAATAGAAATGGGTTGAATTAGCTTGTAAGAGTTAATTAAAGATAAACCTGAGCCATAGACCAAACAGTTTGTAATTAATATAAGCCTCTGCGTATTTACTTGGGGGACTGGGTGGGACAGGAATATTTCCGGCTACAAGGCTGGTCTCTCCAACAAAGGCCCCTGTGACATACACAACTTCCACAAGAACTCAAGCAGAGTGCCTCTACTGAGTCACCTCCCATCAGCAGCATTCTCCAAAATTCTGAAGTGTAGACCCCACACTAAGCATACCCTAGAACTGTCCTTTTCAGCACATAATGCTCTCACCTAGGGATAGAAAAGCATGCAGGAATGGAAGAAAATGCTGTGGTCTAATGTTCCTATATTCTTCAGAATTAATCTACTTCTCTTTTTTTTTTAACCCATATCTGTACATCCCCAAACAAGTCCTTCAACTATTTAACAGCCAATAGTAAACCCTCTCTACTGAGGATAGAGTGGACCCTTGATCTACAAATGACCCTTCCCATTTTCTTTTTATAAATATTTTTGTAGGGAGGAGTGGGTGACAGAATGCCATCAGAGTCAAGATAAACCTACAAGGACGATCTTAGGCAACACTAACCATGTATAGCCAAGGTTAAGATCTGCTACTGTTGGCTGTAATCTTGGGTCAGCCTAATAAATATTCTAAATATAAAACTAATCTATTTTAGAATACTGTCATTTCTGCTATGCCGAGTCTCTATTTTGAAATTTAGTCTACACTTTACAAGCATTCAAATGGTTGTAATAAAGGGTGGGGGAGGTGGTAACAATGACTGTTGAGAATGTGGAGAAACTGGACCCTTCCACTCTGCTGGTGGGAATCTGAGAGTGTGGCTGCTTTGTAAGCAGTCTAACAATCCCTCAAAATTGAAGACAATTAGCATGTGGCTCAATTAGTCCACTCTTTCTTTAATCTTATTTTACTTATTAATGTGTGTCTATGACATGGGTGGATGTGCACATGGGTAACACACTGTGAAGGCCAGAGCAGTTGTTCCTTTCCTTCTACTTTTACAAGGTTCTGGGAGTTGATTTTAGGTTCCCAGGTTTGTGCAGCAAACACCTTTTACCTGTTGAGCCATCTTTCCAAGGTTCTGATTTTTGCATGAAAACTCAGATGTTATCCTTGTCACAAATATAACTATCATTTGTTTACTTGAAGAGAAAGTAGACTTACTCTGTTCATTTCTATGAAAACCTCTGCCAAGACACCCAAGTTTGAACATGCATAGTTCCATTCAAATGGTGTTTCATGAAAAAAAGAGGTTAATTCAAGCTCTCAATTCCATTATGGAACTCCTTTGCCTTGAGACAGCCATCAGCTATTCAGTACATGGTGGCAACGTTTCATGGATACTACTCATGTGTCATACAGAATGAGGTCTCGAACTGGCCAGTGGCTCAGCAGGTAAAGGCACTTGCCACCAAGTCTGACAACTTGAGTTCAGTTGCCAGGAACCACATGGTGGAAGGAGAGAACTGACATCATTGTCCTCTGTCTCCACATGCATACCACAGCACAGATACACAATAATATTTCTTTAAATCAGAACTTTGTAAAACTCATTTCTACCATCATATTTCAACCCAAACCACTACTACTAATTTCTCGTGGAGCAAGCATATTAACAGTGTGGCTTCTATTGGGCCTGAGAGAAGAGGTCTGCAATCCCAGCAAACAAATTAATGAAAGTGTGCCAAAATAAAAGTACAAAAGGGATCTGGCTGGCCCTGGGTTCAATCTCCAGTACTAGGACCCAAAAACGTGACTTTCTTTGATACTGTACAATAAAATGCGCCACCATTTGGAAGATGTGCCCAACTCAGTGAATCAATACTTAATACTTGACCAACAAATTGTTATAAATTCAAATGGGCATAAGATCCATTTAGAGCTCACAACAATGCATTTAAGCACAAATGAGCATGGAAAAAATCAGATAGGATTTCAGATTCCATGTTGCAACTAACCATGCAGAGAGGAAAGGGGCATGTGTCCAGTTCCATCACAGGGTCGTTAGAAGACTGAGAGACAAGCACAGAGAAAATGCTTACAAAAAAGACCCCCATGGTAAGAAGTCATGGATTCGTACATGTACTACTCTGTTATCTTTCTGACTCCTTTACATTCTGGACCAGTGCTCAACAAATATTTGTTGAGTAAAAAAGTAAAAAAAATAAATAAATAAAAATAAAAAAACCAAAAAAAAAAAAAGAACCACATGTTGAGATTTGATGATATAGCAAACAAAAATATCCACAATTATCCCCTCCCCTTTATAACCAATAACTATATCTGGCTGGGTTTTCTCCATATATATACTTCAACCTAAACATACTGCAATAGATTGAATGCTGAAGCAGAAATAACCTGTTGCCGGGCGGTGGTGGCGCATGCCTTTAACCCCAGCACTGGGGAGGCAGAGGCAGGCAGATCTCTGTGAGTTCGAGGCCAGCCTGGTCTCCAAAGTGAGTTCCAGGAAAGGCGCAAAGCTACACAGAGAAACCCTTATCTCGAAAAACCAAAAAAAAAAAAAAAAAGAAAGAAAGAAAGAACCTGTTTGTATTATTTGATATTAAAGATTTATACAAATTAAGTCTGGGGTATAAGTCAGTGGTAGAGGCCCTCCTTGTCCAGTACACTCCAAAAACAAAAGGGTGGGAGTGGGGTAAGAGAGGAGTAAAAGGAAAGAAGAGATGGAGAAAAGGCATGAAAATTTACAAACATGTAAAACGCTACCACTCTTCTCACCAGGTTTGTTGTCGTGTGTGGTTTGTTTTGTTTTGTTTTGTTTTCATTTTAAAACATGTTGTTTATATTAACATGTAATGTGTTTAAGGCTACCATTATAAGTGAATTAACAAAAAAAATGTTTAACTGTAACAAAGTAAATAAGACTATAACCTAAAAAAAAGTACTACAATGATTTCTAAGAATGTAAAAGGAATCTTGAGATCAAGTTTGAAAATATCTGATTTAAGAACAGACTTTAAATATAAGCAGCACAACTCTAATGTAAAATTCCAAAATCCCAAACCTTCTGAATACCAACATGACACCACAAATGGAAAATTCACAGCTGACCTCATTTTGCCATATTACAGACAAAATGTAGGCACACTAAAAGCATATAAAATCACATTCTACATACACACACACACACACACACACACACACACACACACACGTCATGTTCAGATTTGGGTACCATCTTCGAAATATCTCATTAGATGTATAAAAGTATTCTAAAACCTAAAACACCTGCAGGCCTCAAGAATATCAGACACGAGATGTTCAAACTGCCTCAAATCCTTGTAAACCAAGAACAAGAATATGAAATTATTAATGGGAGAGACCCATTTTCCTAGGAAAATTACACAAAAGCTGAAAATGAACACAATGTCAAATCAAAGCATCATTTTATGTAACATCAATAAAGACAAAACAGAATGTGTAGACAAAAATTACTTTGTATATTCTAGAAACATCTATGTGCCCACTAGCATTTTGATAATGCATCCAATAGCAACATATGACAGTCAGAGAAACAGTTAATAACTGGAAAACAGGTGGTTAAAATAGCAGCCACCACTAACATGAGGGAGACACTCCAAAGTTCTGTCAAAGGGGACAGGCAAGGATACTCAGTTCTCCAGCAACATCCCAGGGCAGCCTGCTCAGGGTGTACCTGTTCTATTTAAAACTTACATGTTTCCAAGAAACGCCAATGAGACTACACACCCGCAGCCTCAAAGAAGAAAATACATCATGGGAATTAATCTGTGCTAATGCTGCCCAACCAGCCTGAAGTCTTTCTTTGCTGATTAACTGAGGGAAAGTAGTAGCAAGAACAGTCATGCCTAGTGAGCACGTCCTATGAACTACACACTGTGGAAAAGCACTATGCTTGTATTAACTTATTTCATGTTTGAGATCATCCGATCATCCGAAGGGTATAAACACCATCATCTCCATTTTTGGCATGGAGAGAGTTGAATCCAGAGGATAAACAACTTGCCTACAGCAAGCCAGGACACAAATTCAGCCTCTCTGGCTGAGCCCCAACTCCTTAGCCACTGCACTACAGTACACAAGCACCGTAACCTACAAAAACATGAAGTTTAAAACTCAGCATCCACCCTCAACCATTTCTGGCATTTACTTTGATACCCACTGCTTAATGAAAGATCCTAAACAATGTGCAAGAGGCTCACAATTACCATTCACTACTGATTTAACTTTTAGGTGCTAAAGGATTCACGCTGTTAGACTTTGAAGATGACTAATGTGAAAGAAGCTTAAAGACAAAATCCAAATGTAAGGTTACATTAATACAAATGTAATACAATTTGTATTTGTAATACAAATTTAGTACAAATTAAAGTATTTCACACATCCTGGACCGCCTTATACCTCCACTAATGTAGATCAATCACTACACAGCAATGTAGCCAGACTTCTCTAAAGAGAATGCTTCAGTTCAAGGGGAATAGCAACATGGTTCTGCAGGCAGGGGCACTGCCCATGACCACCTGAGTTCCATCCCCTGCACCCACAAGGTCAAAGAGAGAACCAAAATTCTCAAGTCCTCTGACCTACACCTAAACACACACACACACACACACACACACGAAAAAAGGGGTACCTCAATACGAATAATTGGAAAAGCATAATAAAAATTGCTACCCCAAGGCTGAAGAGGTGCCTCAGTGGTGACAGAGGACCTGGGTGGGTCCGATTCCCAACACCCACATGGCGGCTCACAACAAAAGTAACTCCAATTCCAGGGAATCTGATGCCCTCTTTTGACCTCCTCCGGCATCAAGTACACACGTGGTGAACATATATGCATTCAGGCAAACACTCATACACATATACATAATAAATCCTAAAAAATTTTTAATTGCTACCACAAAAGCTTGTTACATTAATATATTTCACATTTTGATCAAACACAAAAAGCGTCTGTTCCAGAATTCAACGAAGATTACAATTTTAAACACTGATCCATCAATTCAAGGCAAAACACGGTCACTCAAAATGAACGTGTAACCTCACTGTAGAATATGACTCAGGAGAAGTGGAACGGGAAACTGAGCAAATCGGGAGAAATCCGGGTAGACTAAGGCACCGCCAAGTGTCTCTGTTAGGGAGATCGGCTTACAGATCTCCAGGACTTTGGTCTTGACATTTGGCCTATGTTTTAAAATCTGTGCCGTTCAAGGCACCTTAAATAAACCATTTCTTTTTTGGTCAACTAGACCGAAAACATTCCAAAACACAATTACAAAAATAACTTCCTATCTCAGGAAAGCGAGGGAGAACTGAGAGAGTAACTCAGAGGCTGGCCACTCTCCCCTGCGGACTACAAACTGCCGTGCACCGGATGCGCACCGTTACTATTCCGAAC
>CABHPP010001626.1:53010-76281 GCA_902168425.1 Peromyscus attwateri | reverse complement strand
GCCAGTCACTTAGTGCCACAGGCTGGTTTCTCCTTTGCCATCCATACCTGCATCAGCTGGATGGCACACAGAAGAAAGCAATGGCTGACAGGGACTTTTTGGTACCTCCCTCTAGAAAAGGACTTCCTCTGACATTTCATTAGCCAGACCTAGTCACAAGACCCCAGCTAACTGCGAAGTTGCTGGGAAGCATTGTCTTCCTTGTGCCCAGAAGGAGAAGCCAGATACTGATATTGAAATCGAATGCAACTATGGACAGAATGTACTAGAACCAGGGCTACATAGTGGAGGAGCCCATGTTCTGAGGTAGATGGTGGAGGAGCCTCCAGAGATTCTGGAAGAGCTCATCACATCCCCAGTTCTCTGGGTTTGAGAGCTCGGGGCACATTGCCACACTTCGGCAGAATTCTCAGTAGTCCTAATTATCCTGGGACATTCGCTTTTAAGGTACCTTCCTGGTCTGTTGTTTTAATATTCGGTAAATTCATAATTTTGTCGTTTACTATCAACCTTATAATCAATTTACTCAGTGAAAATGTATAAGCTTTAACTATGAAATCTGCCATTATGTTCACCTTTAACAAAGCGTAGGAAATTGATTGTTTACAGCCCTCCTTTGGCAAAGCCAAGCTAGTCAGCATGTGCAAGATTCACAGTCATTTGTGGGACTGGAAGATTTGGGATTGAGATTTTTTTTTTAAATCAAGGTTCTGAACCATCCTACTCGTCCTTGTCCTTTTCATTTGATCTTAAAGAGTATTTTGAATGCAGAGCCTTTTCTGTTTCTTATCTTCCTCCTGTTCCTGAGCAAGACATATGATAACATCATTCTATCTAGCTGCATTATTTTCCAAAGACTCTATCAGAAAGGAAAGTGTCCTTTATTTGGTTGAGTTTATTTCCGTTGCCTGTTGAACAAGGACAGCTTACAGAACTGTTATGAGAATTAATGATTTGGGAAAGGGAGACCTTTTGGAGGAGCGTTCCGAACTGTGTGGAGTCAGACAGGTGATTTGAACTAGATCTGCTTGCTTTATTTATCCACCACTCAGAAACAAACAACGTAGATGCAAATGCTAGCTGGAGGTATCAATACATATGAAGCATTTGGCATTGCTCCCAGCACACAGAAACCCTTACAGTGTCAGCATCAGCGCCGCCTATATTGTCATAACCACTGTTACCTACTGTTGCATCTGTTATAACACCGCCACTGACAGCACCACTGTGATAGGTGGTATTTTAGGTGTTAGTGAACCAAATTATATTTGTGGAACTAGCATGGTAGAGATACTTCTTACCGGAACATAATATGCTTGAGTGTCTAGTCTCTGAACACTGCCTGACCTCTTCCTCTGTCACCTCTCTTTTTTCTTTTGTTAGTGGCTTCAGGCAGTGCCAACCATGGTGGCAGACTCAATGAGTACCTTTGCTCCTTTGCTGACATTGAAGCTTTCAATGGTGTCATAACGTTCATTATTTTTTATGAATTGCAGTGCCGGTGGCAGATATCAAAGCAGTGGTGACGGGAAAGGACTGCCCTCATATGAAAGAGAAAGGTGCCCTTAAACAAAACAAGGTATGGTTTCCTGATCATTGTAAACGGCTGCATCTGTCCAATGCAGTGAGCCTTCATAATGATCCCAGCCCTCACTTACAGAAACGTGCATGCATGCATTGGAAGGTTCACCATGGAACCAAGGGCATTTTATGTAGCGTCGTCTGTCTCGGCTCTCCTTTTTTCTTTCCTGATCCATTCCTTTCCTGTCCTAATGCCCTCACTCTTTCTCTGCCTGATCACTTTTGTGATGCCTGCTCTCTCTTGTTCCCCCACTTCCTGTCTACTTCTAACCCTAGACATTACGATGGCTGCTCTCCCTCTGTCTTTGTAGGAGCCTCCTCGGCTCATCTTCATCCATTCTATAGGCCTCTTCTCACCTCTTGTTCACAGTATCCCCTCTCCCAGTGCTGCTTCCCTGGAGTCTCAGTAAAGCCTAAGACAGGCAGACACCAGCTGACTCAAATATTAGGAAACACTGAGCATCTTCTAGCCTTCAGCACCATAGTAAGTAGACTATTAAGTATCCAAATGCAGCTTAAAGGAGAGCAATACCCAGAAATCCATGCTTAGGTTCCCATTAACAGTGGAAACACTATTTCTCTCCATCCCTTTCTAGTTTACCAACAAGGTTTCACCATGATGGTCCACATTGTTTTATGAGGAAACAGGGTGGGATCATAATCTAGAAAGACAGAAAATGTCCCCTGTTTCTAAGTCAGAGCATGCCTTAAGGAGCCAGTTCTTTGTTATGTATTGGCATCTTGTGTTATATACCATCCATTGAAAAGACAGGGTTTGGCTGTGTGTAGTGGTGTGCGCTTGTAATCCTAGCACAAAAGAAAATGGGGCAAGAAAATCATAGCCAGCCAGCCTGAACTGCAAAGCAAGATCCTGTCTCAGAAACGAAACAAATCTAGATTTACCTGGCTACTCTAGACATCTGGGTGCCAAATGCCACATGAATCAATAATTTAGTTCTTTGATTCTAAAACCAGTGTCTAGGAGGAATGAAAAAGACCTCATATTCTGCTATCAGTCAGGATTAGCATAATTGTTCCCTGTTTTCTGATTCCAATGAAGATAAAAGGTCATTGCCTTATGACTATGCTCAAAGAAAACGAAAAGTACTGTGAGAGTATTGTTCAGGATGTCAGAAGGGTAAGATACAGGCAAGGATGCTGATTGCAAGATCCTTGCTCCTTGTGATATATAGATATAATTCAACTCAAGTCCATGTGCATTCCGTCATTGCTAAGCCCATCATAGCACAGCCTATAAGGAGCTCCAGTGACAAGCCTAATAATACAGTGGGATACTGGAGACACTAGAGTCTGGGTGACCTGTTGGATAGCACCTGTGGGGTTTCCATGTCAGACAGACGAGGACTGTGTTGTTCTTAGACTCGAAAGAGCATTATAAACTGTGGCAACAAGTCCCAGATTTCATGGTTTGCCTCTTGTGGGGCTGACTTCCTTCAACACCAGCAGGGATTGCCATATGTTCCACATGTCAGGTGTTCCCTCTTCAGTCTCAGGGTTCACAGGCTCTGCTCAGCTCCAGAGAGGTTCCTGGTTATATAACACTTGAACTGAGCAGGAAGCCATGTGAAGAAGTGACAACACAAGAGTCTAACCCAGAAGGCTAGGAGGGCTGGCTGGCAGTAGAGCAGTCTGCCAGGACTTGAACATGCTGACTAGGAACAGAGAATTCTGTCAAATGCTTTCAAGAGAAGTTTGCTCCGTCAGCCCCAGCATGTGAAGGTCTGGAGGGCTGTCACTCTCCTTTACATTCAGAAGCTGAACACAGTGGCAGGTTTAGTGAGAGACCTTGTGGCAGAAAGTAAAGTGGAAAGTGATCTGTGAAGGCACCTAATGTCAACTTTGAGCCTGCAGATGCATGTGCACACACATGCATGTACACCAGAAAGCACACACATGTGATCCCAAACATGTGAATACTCATGCATATACAGATACTCATACATACTACACACACACATGCATGCAGGAAAAAAAACAAAGCCCAATATTCTTGCTATACTAACATATATTATCACTCTAAAGATCTGACTCTTATTTCCTATTACCTAATATGTTAAAAAAAAAAATTAGAGGTATGCCTCCTCTTACCCTAAAAAGGAGGGTAGAGTGGGACAGCCCACAGAAACAAAGTGATCATCTGAATCAGGGCTCTGGTTTCTCTTTAGATTGTGTAAATCATTTGGCTTTTACCAGAATGACACAGATGTAGGACTTGTCAGATTGGAAAGTTATCACTACGATTTACAATATTATGGGTTATTGTAGAAAAAGTCAACATTATACGAGTAGTGTTCAAATGAATTGGTTCTGTCAAAATGAAAATGATAAGGACTAAGCCGGGCGGTGGTGGCGCACGCCTTTAATCCCAGCACTCGGGATGCAGAGGCAGGCGGATCTCTGTGAGTTCGAGGCCAGCCTGGGCTACCAAGTGAGTTCCAAGAAAGGCGCAAAGCTACACAGAGAAACCCTGTCTCGAAAAACCAAAAAAAAAAAAAAAAAAGAAAATGATAAGGACTAGAAACTTAGTTCAAGGCCAAAGCAGGAGTGGTATCAGAGATAGAAAAAGTGAAAATAAAATAAAAATATTCATTTTCTAGTTGCCTACGCAAAAGACTGCTATTGTTACTGAAGGGATAGACAGACAGTGTTACCAACATGCGCGTGTTTATCTAAATGCATCACTGATAACTTTCAGTATTGTCTGAGTATGTCAATTAAGAGACAACAGTTTTCAAACTGATTTTTATACAAAAATGATCAAAGCATACTTATTTAATGTACATTGTAATGGCTCAAGCAAACTTAGTTTGAAAAAAAAAAGACATAAAACTAAAATAACACCACAGCTCAAGAAACAGAGACCCATACAGAAATAAGGGTAAGGATAGGCCTTACTTATTTCTAAGGAAAAACAGCAGCACAGTGGGAGGGAGGCTGGACAGCTGGGCTTGGGGCTCTCAGCTGTGGGGATTTTTCAGAGCTGGCAGCACATGTGTTCACAGGGCTGTGCTGGGTTCTCCTAGCAGGTTCTGGATAGAGAGCAAAATGGTCCTGACGTCATACAGGGCAGACCACTTAATCCTTGAGGATGTGCAGGTAGATGTTGTACTGGATGTCCCAATCAGGTGGTAGCAGGGTGTGAGAAGCACTGTGGGTGGTTAGAAAGCTCTCATCTGGAACTCCAGGGGGAGTTTAGAGCTTAGATCCTCTCAGCTGGCACAGGCTTCATGGATGGTCAAAGGTCATCTGACTCGGGAAGCACAGAGATTCCTTTGTCACCAGACATTCTGAGACTCATCAGCTCCTGCTGTGGCCTCTTGCCCGTGGGACCTCAGGTGGCATCTCATTTGTGGACGCTGGCCGTGACTGGGTAGTGATTTGGGGAGGCCATCTCTGAGCTGCTGTCATGGCAACAGGAACATGGAGAATGAGTAACAACTACAAACTGATGTTTTTGTTAAATTAAGAACTATATGCTATCTGTAAGAACCCTACTTTCAATATAAGTTTAAAGTAATGGAATGGGGAAAGACACACCATACTGATTCTAATAATAATTTAAAAAAAAAAAACAAACAAAAAGCTGGGTATCTCTATTACTCTTATACAAATCAGACCTCGGATGAAAAGATATTATCAAAGAGCTGTTTCTCCCAGAAGACACAACCTTACCTTACACATATGTGTTCAATAAGATGTATCAAAATACATGAATCTGGAAACTGACAGAGTGCAAGGGGATCTCAGCATCCTGCTAATAACCAATTGAGAGATCAAGCAAGATGGCAATCAAATAGATACCGTGAGCAGCACCATCAGTCAGCCAGGTCTAATTGACTTCAATAGAATAATCCAGCCAGAAGCACAATACAAGTTCATCTTGAGCTCACAAAACATCTTTTGTTTGGTTTTCACCATGACAAAAATGCAGTGTTTTATTTTTTCAGAACACTAATCTTACAAAGCATATTCTTGGGTCACAGTAGATTTAAAGTAGATTTAAAGGAGGAATCAATAGCAAAATTAGAGTGAAAATGCAAACGTTTGGAAATTTAATAACATGCTTCTAGATAACCAATACTTTAAAGTCATAAGAGAAATTATGTGTATCAAGCTATATAAAATTCAAAAAAACAAGTTATGTGCGATGCAATCAGAGCATCATTTATAAGGAAATTTATATTAGATACTTAGAAGAAAAGCAAGCACTGAAATCCTTAATGTCCCTGTCATAAAACACTAGAAGAGAGGAGACATTTAATAAGAAATGAATGGATAGAAATTAGAGAAGAGACAATGAAACTGAAAACAGAAGAAAGCTCAGCAAAACCCAAATTTAAAGGATAAAGAAAATTAATTATGCTGTTGACTGATGAAAAGAGAAGAGAGAGGGAGAAAACCCAGGTCACCACATGGACACAGATGTGGAGATGGGATCTCAAGAACACATGATGTGTGTAGACGTGGCCTTCTTTCAGACCACACGTATTTGGTATAAGAGAAGCTACCATGTTGTCATGCTCAGAAAGAAATGAAATGGGGCGGTTGGTGAAATCTGAATTCACTCTCTGGCTCAGAGAAAACAAAATGAACATCTGGGAAAGAGAGACGACCATGATGTGGAGAAAGGGAAAGCAACTGCTTTTTCCATTCAGGATGAGTGAAGCCTGAGGCTGGGGTCCACCAGACGGACACTGGCTGAGTATTTTATAGGGCCCAGGTTTCCTCCCCTTTCCTCTGTTGCTCTTCTTTAGATACCCACCCCCATGCCTCCCCACCATTTCTCGTGCATTGTCTTCTGGGAACAAGAAGCCACTATCACAAGGAATCTTCTTTGCTGTCTGTCTACTTACGTCTCCCTAACTGCTTCACAGAGCCGTTTCTGTCTTGTCATGTGATTTTCTAACCAAAATAAGAAGCAGATTCTACTAGAACTTGATTTATCATCTTAACTTAAAATCTTTGATTGACTTCAGCATTCATTCATTGAGTGTATTGAGCATCTTCTTTGTGTCCAGGTACTAGGAATACAGAGATTATTATGGTCCAGCCCCAGTTCTGGGTGTCCAGTGGATTAAGATTCATGTGTAAATGTAGTTATAACTTATCATATGTC
The DNA here is from genome assembly GCA_902168425.1 of Peromyscus attwateri. Lineage (NCBI taxonomy): Eukaryota > Metazoa > Chordata > Mammalia > Rodentia > Cricetidae > Peromyscus > Peromyscus attwateri. The sequence goes on along the minus strand of CABHPP010001626.1, from coordinate 69,563 downwards.
TCAAGAAAATAAACACAGAGGTTACAAACCTGAAGAGGCCTAGATGCACTTCCTCATGGGAAGGAGCAGCTCTGCCTGGGAAAGTGTTCACAGCAAGGGTTAGAGAGGGACAGCTAAAGAAGGCAGTTTGGAGAACTGAGGATCTGTTCAGATAAACTGAAACAGGTTTGAGAAGTTTACCTTTGTAAAGAGGGCAGTCTCTGTGCTGCATGGATAAGAGACAACTTTTCTTCCTTTTAAAATAGAAACTCAAGTTCATGGGTGTGCAGATGAGCAAGTGTGAGATCTACTACTATATCTATAGTTGTATTTAACATCCACACATATGCCAAACAATATCATGTATCAAAACAGTTCACCCTTAATGTGACTGGGTAGATGGAGAACCCGCATGGTTAAATGAGATCTGGGGGAAATGGCCAGTGTGTTATGTTACCCAAAGCAATATGAAAATGGCAGCCAACACTGTACACTGAAGATGTGTTGTATAAAACTCTGTCTCATATTGTCAGTCCATCATTTACCCATGGAAGCCTGCATATTCAAATGTTCCTTATGCTAAGGCACTGTTTCTCTGAGTGTCTTCTCACTCTGCATGACTTGTCACAAGTCCCAGAGCTAGAGGACCAAGTGTGAGATGATGAGTTCAGAGGCCTCAGCAGGTGGGGGGGGGGATGTTTAGTGTCTCCTGTCCCCTCCTTCCTCACAGCTAGGCCTATTCAAAGACTTCCTGGTGAAGGCAAAGAGGCACTGTGCCTCGGTGGAGCAGGGCTGAGGTGAGCTGCTGTGACATCCAGTTTTTCACATAATTAAGTCCAGAAGGAACAGAAGACCTTCAGTAGTGAACAGCAAAGCCCCAAGGTGTTAGGTATCTGTGAGTGATCTCTCTCTCTCTCTCTCTCTCTCTCTCTCTCTCTCTCTCTCTCTCTCTCTCTCTGTGTGTGTGTGTGTGTGTGTGTGTGTGTGTGTATGTGTGTGTGTGTGTGTGTGTGTGTGTGTGTGTGTACGCCCACAGCAGAACACTGTCCCAGATCTGTGACAGCCTGGTCAGCTGCCACCTGGAGCCTGTCTTCCTTACAGGCAGTTTGGACAGGTGGCAGTTTCTGGAGAGTTGGCCTGAGAGGTGCCATTGCTCCCAGCTTGGCATCCTCCCTTCTTGAAGTGCTGGAGAGCTGACCTTCACCAATGACTCAGTGACAGCAAGCCGGTGATGTCAATAAAACCCATTAAAAATGATAGCACCCTTTCATGCAGGCATGCAGTTCAGAGAATTAATTCCTCCCACCCCTCCCAGGCAGCCCTGGTGAGATTAGAGTGGGAATTGACATTCTCACGAATTTCCCATTTCCTGCCTGTGTTTATCAGGAATCTAGGTCATGACAGCTCAGCTCCTTCATGTCCTGAGCAGTAGATGCATGCCAAAGGAGGACAAAGCCCAAGGTCATTGTGCTCCTTCCTATCTGCCTTCTTGCTCCCTGCACATCTCAGCTCCAACATCCTGCTTGCCGGTGGCTTCAGCACCTGGACAAGGGCATGCATGCGTCTTGGCTATGTGCTGTTCTCACCAGCTGTTGTCACAGTTGTTGGGCAGGGTTGGACAGAAAGACCTTGGTGAAATTCATGTCCTGTTTATTTGCAAAGGAACCCCTTTGTAGCTAGAGTTTCAAAGCAAAGCCATCCTTCCTTTCCTTGCAGGCTTTCAAGTATGAGTCAGAGTCCTCCTAATAAGTGACTCTCCATTATCACAACTGTGATCAATAGGTACACTTCTCCTACCTCTTTTCATGTAACATCAGACCCTCCTTCATAATTATCTTACTGTTTGTGATTTCCTTAATACCCAAAGGAGCAGGAGAGGTTTAATTTCTCATAACTTTCTTACAAGTAATAATATATAACTTTGGCTTGCTTGGGGCTTTTTAAAAATACTCCCAGGAGTGGGATTCATGGTTGCTGATATGTGTTGCTTTATTGATTTTTTTTTTTAAGATGACATCAATTTATGGTAGCTAGCTATTGCCACTTTGATTATAAATTTAAAGGCCTTGAGACAGTTATCGAAACAAGCACCGAACTCAGTGGAAAATGTTCTTGCTTACTTGATTGTTACATAACTTCACTGAGGCCTGAATGGAGGGCTGAGAAAGAAAGTGAATGAGAAACGAAGAGAGGAGTTCATGCAGGCGTGCATCCATGACTCAGCATCCTTTTCTTCCAGGGTGTCTATTTCTGGCAGAGTGAGGGGACCCTTTGAATGTGGGATGCATGGCAGTCTAGGCTCAGAGCAAAACTGCCCCCTCCTAGTGAGAGGACAGCTGGGGGTGAGACAGACAGAGAACTCCATGAGAGCCAGGATAGCGTGACAGTGGGCTGTGTTCAGAGGGGGCCCAGCTAACACAGGGTCTTCAGGGTTTATTTTGGAAGGATTCTTTAATTCATCTGAAATATTCTTTCTGGGGCACTGTGATGTGAGTCGCTTGCCAAAGGCAAATCCTCACGGATAATCAAGGTAGAAAATGATGTGGAGAGGGGTCTGGCTTCCTAAAGAAAAAGAAAAAAAACGCTTTGTGGTCAGTTTCCTAGAAGTGCTGCTCCCAGATCATAACAGGGCAGAGGTCACAATCAGTGGTGCCTAATAAAAGTGCGAAGAAAATATGCTAGAGCATGCATTACCACAGTGCAGAATGCTGGTATGGATACACTTGACCCTGCCCATCCAGATTAGTGGCCTGTGGGGTTCTGATATGGGCTATTGACTATTACCTTCCAGAGGCTCCACTCTGGTGACTTCTCAAACCAGTGGGATGATTGTGGTACCCAATATGGGTATGGCACTCACTCTGAGAAGTGTTTTGTGGTTGATATATTATGCACCCCAATAAACTTATCTGGGGGTCAGAAAACAGAACAGCCACTATATTAAACATAGAGGCTAGGCAGTGGTAGCACATGCCTTTAATCCTAGCATTCCAGAGGCAGAGATCCATCAGATCTCTGTGAATTCAAGGCCACACTGGAAACAGCCAGGCATGGTGACACACACTTTTAATCCCAGCACTTGAGATCTCATGTCTTGCTTGGGAAAGACACATGCCTTTAATCCCAGGAAGTGATGGCAGGAGGCAGAAAGATATATAAGGCCTGAGGACCAGAAACTGTAGGTTTTTAAGCTGTTAGTCTTTTAGCAGCAGTTCAGCTGAGATCCATTCGGATGAGGACTCAGAGGCTTCCAGTTCGAGGAAACAGGATCAGCTGAGAAGTTGGCAAGGTGAGGTTAGCTGTGGCATGTTCTGCTTCTCTGATCTTTCAGCTTTTACCCCCATATCTGGCTCTGGGTTTTTTATTAATAAGACCATTTAAGATTCTTGTTACAGTGTTTTATAACATATGTATTTGATATGATACTAGGTGTTTTAGCCAAATTTATCCAGCCACAAAGAAATGAAAGTGTCCTTTAGTCCTTGGCACTGTGGATCTGGCCCCATAGTCTGCATTCAGTCAGTACACATCAGTAACTGAGTCTGTCTTCTGACACAGCATCTACGATCCTCCTCTGTATCCTGCAGCCTCCAGTGGATAAATCTTGGATTCATGTATCCTTTGCTTACAGTGGTACAAAGATCCAAGGATAGGTACTAAGATAGGGGTTTACCCAGAAGTCTCATTACCTTTGGAGCAGAATCTGTATTTTGGAACATCCATACCTCTATGGGTTTCTGTCTGCTAGGAGTGACTAAGAATTGATTGGCCCTTAATGCTGCTAATTAAAAAGTTTTCTACCTCTCTATCTTCTTGGAGGGGAGATATACAGCTTTGGCCATGTGCCATCAATCTCTCAAAACCCTGCCCCATAAAAAGGCAGTGATAGGGCTTGGTGCCTCTGTTCTTATGAAAGAGAGATGGTTCCTGCAGGCCTGTGCTGAATCCAGAGGAATCATGCTGGGAGCCTGGAGAAGCGCATCCCTTTCTCCCAGCAGCCTCATTGTTGCTCCCCTTCTCCGGACAGAAGACAAGTCATGTCCTGTGTTTAAGCTCAACCATTTGTAGTGTTAAGAACTCCAGTTTTGTTTAATGTGGTATTTTCTCTGCTCTATCACAGGAGGTGCTTGAACTTGCTTTCTCAATCTTGTATGACTCAAATTGCCAACTGAATTTTATTGCTCCTGACAAGCATGAGGTAAGGGGTCTTGGTATGGGTTAATTTATGAGAGAAAAATAAGAAGGAAAGATTCTAGAAAGGCAGAAATGTCACTTCTTGTAGAATGCTGCTTGCGGAGATCATGAATGAAAGGGTGTCCTGTTGACATGGAACAGAAACACAAACAACCACCAGCTACAACAGCTCAGAATTCTTAGCTGCTGAATCAGCTTTACTATAACAACATGCCTGAGGTCACTTGGAATAAGAGTTTGCATTTGACCTCTATTTTCTGATGTTTGAGTCTGTGGTCAGCTGCATTAACAAGGAGGCAGAGAGAGGGGAAGGGCCAGTGTTCAAACATCCCCTTCAGGGATTTATCCTCCAAATCCTGAACCCTTTCCACTGGGCCCACCTCCTGAAAGTTCCAGCATTTCCCAATAGTTCTCCTTTAACACAGCCTTTAGGGGACTATTCAGAGTCTAAACTGTAGAATGGTCATAAAGAAAATTGATGTACAAATGACTCAGGCTCAGCAAGGGCTTAACTAGTCTGGAGGAGGAGGCAGCCCTAGCTAGGGCTTTGATGCGTACTGAATATTTAATCTTTGCTCTAGAGCTTCCCCAGATAAAGTGCTGTCTCTATTCGTAGGACCATCTGATGAAGTAGTTTCTCTACCAGGTCTCTTCAAGCTGTTTTAAGAGGTTCAGGGCTATCTCTGTTGTTGGAGTTTTATTTCCAAGATGCTTTTATTCCTTTTTGACATCTTGTTATATGTATAATTTGTTCCTCTTCTTGAAGCACACTGTCAGCTATATTTAAAATATTTAGCATAAGTCTAGGAAAATGCATTTGTAAAATAAAGTAGCAGTTATGGTTGATTTCACTTTTTCTCTTGTAAATTAGACCCCAACATCATGCTTGAAATTTTATTTTTAGATAATACCATTCAAATTTTTGTTTTGCATGTAGCTGCACAAACAGCTTTAGAAGGAAGGGAACATTTTAATAGAATCTGACTTTTGTTCTCATTTCCCTGAGGAGATTCAGTTCATTTAAAAGGTATTTAGTGTCTGGTTTTCAATGGTTTGAAGGTTTTGAATAAAATTATCCATCCCAAAGAAAGAGGAAAGATTAGACACAAATCCTGCATTTAGAATGGTGCTTAAATATAATTCTGTGTCACTTGACATTTAGTTTGCAGAAGGGTAAGACTTTGTCTTCATCTGTCTGAAAATAGATACATAGCCTCCCATTTCTGTTTTTAAATAAAGTTGTGGTTATGAACAGGCCAACATATCCAAAAGATATAAGAGACATAGAAAACGACCAAAAATAGAAGAAGTTGGGCTGTTATTTAAGTCAGTGCCAAGCTGTTTTCCCCAGTATGTGTATTAATTCCAAATATGGAGAAATGCTTTGGGACTGCCAGGGGTGTGTATGTGTGTGTGTGTGTGTGTGTGTGTGTGTGTGTGTGTGTGTGTGTTAACATAGCTGCCACTTCTTATAGACTCTATATGCTTATGAGCACTTTCAATTTTTTCAAAACACTTGTATATCTAGTATCATTTTCTTCTCATAACTGCTACATAAAATAGAAGGAAGTCCTGTTACATATGTCTTCATTTATCAAGTAGAGAGAAAGAGGCCTCCCAAACTGGATAGTTACAGGGGTCTGGAAAGACAGCTTGGTGGACAAAGCCTTTGTTATACAAGTGCCAGGCACCATAGCTCCTATCTGTAAACCCAGTACTTCTGCACTGTGATGGGAGAAGGAGAATCCTGGAAGTTCATGGGCCAGCTAGCCTGGCATGTACAGCAGTGAACCACAAAGGAGAGACCCACCCTGTCTCAAACAAAGAACAAGATGAGGACTGATACTTCCACTCTGTGATACACACATATGCGCGCGCGCACGTGCGCGTGCATGCACACACACACACACACACACACACACACACACACACACACACGTAACATGAATTCTAATTGGTCTTACTAATAAAAACCCAGAGCCAGATATCAGAGTAAGTGTTTAAAGATCAGAGAGACAAAGGAGCAAGCCACAGCCACCTCTTACCTTGACAACTCCTCAGCCAAAAAGAGGCCAGGCTCCTTCCTGTCTCTGCTCACCTTATCACTTCCTCTCTCCACCCAGCCATATCACTTCCTGTTTCCTCCTCCCTAGTGTTGGGATTAAAGGCATATGCCTCCCAAGTACTAGGATCAAAGGCATGAGATCCTAAGTGCTGGGATTAAAGGTGTGAGCCACCACTGCCTGGCCTCCATGGTTAACTAGTGGCTAGCTAGCACTCTAATCTCCAGGCAAGCTTTATTTGTTAGAGCACAAACAAAATATCACCACACACACACATGCACATACATTCATTCATGCACACATGCGTGTACATGCATATTTGCACTTACACACACAAGATAATTATATATAAAACCTACCCCTCTCCATACCTGCCCCCATTAAATACAATACAGATTTATAGTCATTCTGGAGGGCAGTTATCTAATGTGAGTCTCCCTGGGCTAACATCAAAGAGGCAGCAGGCTACATTCCTTCTCAGAGACTCTCAGAGAGGAAATTTGTGTCCTTACCTTTTTTCTACTTTGGAGACCACCTTCATCCTTGGCCTCCATCAGTTTTATCAATGACAACTTGAGTTCTCTCCTCAAATCATTCTAATTCCCATTCCATAGTGAAATCCATATCTTTCACTCTTCTGACCCTTCCTTCTCTATGACATTAAAGGCCCTGGAATTACATTGGATCACCTAGATAATCTAAAATAATCTCTCTGTTATGGTCAACTGGCAACAGCCTTAATTTTTCCACATAACCTAAGATCTTCCCAGGATTCTGGAAGTAGGATGTGTACATCTGTGAAAGATGGGTGTCCTGTCTTCCCCAAGCTGCAGCATCATTATAGTATCTCTCTTTCCCAGTTATCTTGCTGATACTTTTAGTTAGAAGTCTAACATATTTCAAATTCAGCTTTTAAGTAACACCGGTGGTGTTTTCTTTTTTGTCGTCTTGCCTCTTTTTTAAAAGTTAGCACCCACAGATGGTTGACCACTGCCTAATCTTTGGATCCACTATAGTTCACAAAAGGCTATGTCTCAATTCTATCATCCTATTTTTATTTATTAGTGAGAGATACAAAGAGAATCAGGTCTCAACAACTGTTTGTGCATCCTAAAATCAGAAGACATGATGGCAGGACAAATACTTGATTCCTTTGTAAATTTTTAAGATAATAAGCATATCCTAAAGAAGATCAGGAAGGTTTGTTTGGTGTTTGAGTATCATTATGAAGTCAAAATTTAGTTGTCTTTATTAGTATCCAGGTTACCCTATCCTGGATAGTATGTGCATCATCGAGTTGTCTTATGACTCTTAGTGACATGGCCCCCATGCCTTTGATGACTTTCTGGATTTCTGGTAGGACAAGATAGTCCAGGTTCACATTGCATGTGTCCTGCCTTTTCTCTGTCAAGCCTAGTTACTTGTACTAGGAATTAGTAACTAGCCATCAGAATCTTGGTAAAAAGATAAAATTCTTACAATTTGGTTATAATTTTTAGGCTTTTCATAGTGCTAAGAATTCCAACTCAAATTCAGTAGTACAAGATTTTAATTTATTGGTCAATGTAATTTTTGATGAAAAGGTCATTGCCTGCTGCTTCTCAAAAGCAATGTTCCTGTGGGTTAATCTGTACCAGGAAGGTAGCCAAGGCTGGGAAGGCTTTGTTCAAGGGACAATAGTCCCAAGACTTAGGGATCACTGTGACATGCTGCCAGAGTTGTGAAGCCCTTCTGGAGCACAGCACTCAGTGGTACTCACACCTGGGTGTTTGTCAGAAAGACCTGGGAAGCTCTTATAAATAAAGTCTTCTCACCCGTGACCAAGAAAATTGGTTATCTCGGGACTGAGAAGTAGGTCCTTATTTCTCTCCCTCATTTGTGAGCAGATGGCTGGGTGTATATGGTCAGAAAATGGTTGAGATATTCATGAGCACACTGGTGCTTCCAGAAGTGTGTTAGCTCCACACTTGAGTCAGAGATCACACAGCTGAAGTAGAAAGAAGTCTTTACAGCTTAACACTGCTCTCTTCAGGCATGGCTCACACCAATGTCCTTGACGTGCATAGTGGCAGAATTTTCATCACATCATAGTGGTTGTAAGGATCTATTGCTTCCGTTGAAATGTCCCATCACATGGTGGAGCACAGCCTAAGTAGCCACAAATATAGTGCTTTGGCTCATTAGTATCTGGAGTTGCAACTTGACCCAGCAAGTACAGGAAAGGATGGAATCTAGAGCAAATGTTAGGAGGAATTCCAAGCCAGTAAGAAGCAGAACAATTGTCAGCATAGAGTCCTGTATAGGACCAGAGACCACCTAACAGGTGAATGAGCAATAACCATATGCAGGCAGTTATTGAGGTCTTGGCCCTTCCTCCAGGCACCAATGGTTCTCTTTTGAAGTTAGCACAGAACTCTAGCCTTTGAAGGGGATCTGCCAAGAATAATGTGGATCTTCAGATAAATGAGACACGATCCCTTCTCCCCAGAATTTCATAGTCTACTGAAGAGGCAAAGACTGTCATTCATTTTATGAAGAAAAAAAATTTAATAATGTACTTCAGTGTTTTCCAAACGAGATGTCCACCACAATCAATCGCTCGAATCCCTGGGTACTAGAGACCTGGACACAGAAGGTCCAGGCAGGCAGTCAACCTATATCTTCTTAAAATAACCGATGATGTTAGGCATTTGAGTTATAAAACAATGGGTAACTGAAGGCTGTTTTCTAGCTCTGTTTTGCTAAGAAACACAAAGACTACATTAGCTCCACAGTGAAACTGAGTTGTCAATGTCTTGCTTAAATATTAGATTCAGTAGGAAGGCATTAGCTACTAAACAGGGAACTGTGATAAGTATCAAGAAAAGGAAAGCAGGGTTTTCTTTTGCTGCTAAGTGCAGACACATTGGTATACATTCCACCTGCATCTTAAATAGCACTATCATACTGTACAGTCAAGGGAATCCAATTCTTTGTGTTCCATAAGGAAACATTTTTGTATGTAAGAACAAGCTTCTGGAGTTGGGTTGCCTGAGTTCCAATTCTACCCACTCCACTTACTCCTACATCACTTCATTCCTCTGTGCTTTGGTTCTCTTACCTTTGAAAAACATGTGACAATAGAAGTCTCTGCTTCATAGAGAGGGTACGGGAATTAAAGGGATACCTAAGACAGCCTGCCATATGCTATGTACTAAGTTCAGATAATTGCTGCTCTTACAATTGTCATCAGTAATGGTCATTGCTACCTCCTTTCCCACCAGTATTGCATCTGGACAGATGGGCTGAACGCACTTCTTGGGAAGGACATGATGAGTGACCTGACACGGAATGACCTAGACACCCTGCTGAGCATGGAGATCAAGCTCCGCCTGTTAGACCTGGAAAACATCCAGATCCCGGATGCACCTCCGCCCATCCCCAAGGAGCCCAGCAACTATGACTTCGTCTATGACTGTAACTGAAGTGGCTGGGCCTGAACACATTCCTCCCAAACTGGAAGATCTAGCTATCAGCAGAGAGGAGCGCAAACACACCCACATGTTGTATGGTGGGAAGCTGCAGGTCAACCCTTCCTTTGGTCTCATTTTTAGCCCTAGCTTTTTTTTTTTTTTAACCCTTTTTTGGCATCTTACCATCTCCTTGAATCTACTTCCTGACTCTGTTTTAGATCACTCCACTGCTACAGCTCACTGGTGTAGCAAAAGCAAAAGCCACCACTAGTAAGAAAGTCTGCTAGTCCTCTCATCCTAACCTGCTGTGGGCATATCCTTCTGTCCTTCTTCCCTCTTGCCTGGAGTAGGGAACCCAGTTAGCCCTGAACTGCCCCAAATTTGCTCACTAAACCAAGAGAAATGCCTAAGGCCAGGCTTGGGTAAAATAGCTGTGTTACTGGACAAGAAGACCAAAGGCCACCACCTCCTACCCCTTCTCTCTAGGGTCAGCTCTATGTGAGGTGAGATCGCTTTCACATCTCCTTTCTCCCTTCCTAGCCTTGGCCTTGCTCTGGTCCACTTTGGTCCTGTGTGTAGCAGCAGCAGCCTCATTACAGTCCTCTAAGGTATTAGATCTCCCAAACACTCCACAGAGCCCATGCCTGTTCCTTGTCTGCACTGTGACCATGACCATGACCAACCTCTCTGTCACACTATCTAGTCTTGGACCTCCTCTCCTTGCCCCAGGCCAGACCTGCCTTCTTCATTTCTTCAAGCTCCCAGCCTCTCAGCAGAAAGCACAAATGAAGTCAGTAGTCCTGCTCCATCTCAAATAGATTAAACCTAACGGCCTCTAAAGCGGCTAGCTGTTGCTATCCAAGAGTTCCATGTCACCTTCTCCCTGGGGCTCCTGCTACACCGCAGGTTCTCCGGGGTGGTCAAGCTGTCAGACATCCAAGTTTACATCGTTGTAATTATTATAGGTCTTTACAATTTACAAGGGTTTGGGGTTGTTTTGTTGTTTTGTTTTGTTTTTGGCTTTGTTTTTGTATAAAAGAGTCTAACATTTTTTTTGCCAAACAGATATATATTTAATGAAAAGAAGAGATACATAAATGTGTGTACTTTCCAGTTTTTTTTTTAATTATTTTAATCCCAAACATCTTCCTGAGAATAACATTCCCTTAAACATGCTGTGGAATAAAATTAAATGTGATGAGTTGGGGAGCTGGTGTTTTGATTTAGTAATGTAGGTGCTAGCTACTCAGTCTTTAGCATCACCTGGGAACTTGTTAGGGATGCAAAATCAGACAGCCCCTCCAGACTTCTGAACTGGGCTGTTTGAGTAGGTGTTCATTTGGGAAGAAGCACCGATAATCAGCTCTAAGCATAACCCATATCATTTCTAGGAAGCATATCCCAACTCACCAAGGAAATGAGACTCACTATACAAAATACGATCATTTCACTTTATATTGCTGCCTCCTCAGCATACTTTTCCATTATTTCCTCCCTATCATTACATGGTTTATAGAGCTAGTCCAATTAAAGATTCTACTGACACTAAGGGAACATGTTTAACAATGGAAAAAAAATACAAGCCCACACACCTGAAATCAGTTAAGCCAAAAGCAAGTAAATCTAACAGTGAATTAATAAGCTATGGTCAGAGCACAAAGGAAGATTCTTCTTAGGTCAGCTTCCCTGCAAGCATCATATGGATCATAAACTTGAAGGGCTGGGAAGGATGACAGAACTCTGTGCGGTGCAGCTAAGCCACTCTGAACTGACAGCCAAGCTGTAGACACATGCAGGTGACTGCTCTTTATGGCTGTCAAGATGGTCAATTACAGATTGGCCTGGGCTCAAATGACATGGTCCAGAGCACACCATAAATTGCAAAATCTATAGTCATTCACAGGGGTCATTCTTTCCACCAGAGTGCCCACACCTGAGAGTCAGGTTGACATTTCTTCCATTTTTAGGCTTGAATGTTATTAACATACACATCCTTCCTGCCGGAATCATCTGTTGTTCTACTGCGTGTGATGTTAAGTAAAAGAAAGTCAATAAAGGCATACCATTTTTTACTTGGAGCTTGAAGAGATCCATCTGTCCTGTGGCATGACTGAGAAGAATTCATTCCCTCATGGCATTTATCTGGTCTATTAAGTAGAAATTTGGGGGTATTTTTTTTCTTTTCCATTGACACTAGTAATTTTGCATATTTGTGGTACAATGCAATGTTTTGATCCATATGTACACTGGGTAATGATAAAGCTCTATTGCTGTAACCTTTTATCATATCTCTATAGTGAATATATGATAAAGTAAAATCCCCTCTTTTAGTGATCTCAAGATACACAGCACCTTGTGAACTGTATCCACGCTCCTGTGCTGTAGAACCCAAGAATTTGTCCCTCCTTTCCAACTATCACTGTCCCCACTGACCAATGCATTCTATACCCATCCTCTGCTCTCTCCAGCCTCTGCTACTGACTCATTATTCTGCTCTCAGCAGCTGTGGGATTTCATGGGATATTTTGCTCTCTGTACTTGACCTTACTTCATTTATTGTCTTCCAGTCCCATCCATGGTATTGAAAGTGACTGGATTTTATCTTTTCATGGCTGCATAATAGTCCATTGTCTACACGTACCACACTCCTCTGTTGGTGGACCCTGAACCTGACTCCACATCACACAGCCTCTGTGAATACTGCTGTAGGAGATGGGAGTGCAGGTTTCCCCCAACAAGCTTTCATTTCTCTGTTGTATATACTGAGGAGACTGACAATATCTTAAGAATAAGCTGTCATTGTTCTGTGTTTCTTTATTTTGTGGCAAGGTGGGAAAGGGTTGTTGCTCATAGTCACCTCACCTCTCCTGAGGCTGCTCAAGGCATTTCTCACACAGAGTGAGCCCAGTACCTCAAGTTGGGTCCTACTAGCCTCAGTTCTCTAAGCCCAAGCAAGCATGGTCCCTCTAATGCAGAAGAGAAACAGGAAGCCTATTTGTCATGAAGTCCAAGTTCTGTTCTCCAATGAATCTGAATTTGCTGATATTTTAAGAGCAGGGGAAGCCAATGGTTACTTCAACCAAGAATGTGCAGTGCTAAATGTTCTCTGAACCCATGTGCTAACCTTCCAATTAGCAATGAAATCGTTTTTTTTTTTTTTAAGCCATTTAGTCACATATAAAACCAGAAGGCCTCAGCCCAGTGCAGCACGTGAGATTTTGGTCTATGTTCAAGGTGAAGGAGAATGAAAGAACACACTGAGGTGCGCCATGGTGGCACAACTCTAATCCCAGCACTCGGGCAGGCAGGCTGATCTCTGGGAGATCAAACCGATTCTGCTCTCCATAGTGAGTTCCAGACCAGCTGGGGCTGCAGAGATGAGGAATGCACACCTGTAAATCCAGCAGAAGGATCTCACATTCAACATCAGTCTGCACTACATAATGAAACCCTGCCTCTGAAAGTACAAAAAAATAAAAGCAAATACTGTGATAATGGAAAATGAGTGGCAGAAAATCTAGTTAGGTCTTAAAAGAGTAGAGATACTCACTCACCATGGAATAAATGAACTGTCTAGGTAAAGCAAGGAGTGTAGAGTCAGGAGGCAGGAAGACCTGTGGCCACTCAGGACTCTTCAAGCCTCTCTGGCTGGCAGGTAGGGTACACACAGAGCAAAAGGCTTTAACACTGCTGAGCAGCGGTTCTCAGTCTTCCTAATGCTGCGACCCTTTAATACAGTTCCTCCTGTTGAGGTGACCTCCCAACCATAAAATTATTTCATTGCTACTTCCTAACTGTAGTTTTGCTACTGTTATAAATCATAAAATAAATATTTGATATGCAGAATATCTGATATTCGACCCCTGAAGAGGTTGCGACCCACAGGTTGAAAATCACTGCTGTATATGCAGGAAGTCATGGATGGAGAATTCATTGACAGAGTTGGCAAGGGACTTTTACTTGAGGACAAAGGAAAATGTATTAAGAATGTTGTCCATTTTGGCATTCAGAAATATCACAAAACCGCTATGTCCAGGAAAGACTGTAGTAGAAGAAATTGGAAGCAGACCTAACAGCAAAGATGCCATCGAAACAGTCCCAAGCAAGAGCCTTTTGGACCCAGACTTTCAAATCTGCAATTGGAAAGGGGAGGAGGATGAAGTCATCAAAGAGGCAGCGTGAGCTGGAAGCAGAGACTTAATTAAGCAGGGAGTGAGGGAGAGAAAGTACAGATGACTCCCGGGCTTCAGGAATACCACATGAGTGAGCAGATAACAGGGCTGGACCAATATCAAAAATCAAGAAGAAAGGCAGAAAGGGAGATTTTAGGAAAGGATAACAAAATGAGATAGTTGTGTTTGTTGGACTTCTCCAAAAAGGAAAAAGAAAATGAGGAGCAAGTCACTTAACCACTGAGCCTCTTACTAACTTAGAAAATGGAATCCTCATCACTTGGGAGTATAAGTGAGATGTCTCCAAACTGTCAGCTCAAAAAGTAGGTCCCCCTTCTCCCTTCCTCACCCTTTTCTTCCCATTCTCCCCTTCTTTTGTTACTTCCAACAAAAGAGTCTAGGATCTTTATCACTACTGGCATGTTTTGACCAATCCAGCCTGTTTTATAAGAATAAGAGAGAGAGAGGAAAAACCGGATCATTAAAACTACATACTTAATGAAAGATCTGAGAGAAAACAATAAAACCATGATTTAAAATAAGTTCAGGAGAGAATGATGTATGGTATAATCCTATATGTAAATATAATTAGACTTAAAATTTTAAATGTAATTTCATTTCTTCTCAGTAGGGCTATGTAAGTAAAATTTAAAAAAATGCTTATTTTCAATTCAGAAAAATTATCAGAATACAGATAAAGAAAAGAAAAGACTACAATTAAAAAAGACAAAACAAAACAGGATATAAGGATAGTTGCTCCATTGAGTACTAAACCTAAATCTGGACTTCTTGGAAGCCAGAATAAATGATGAAGCTGATTGGGGTATATTGCCCTCATGTTTTTAAACAACATTATACTCAAAAGGAAATACCTTTCCCAGGCACCATCTTTGGAAGAAGACATTCTATCGGTCTATTAAAATACCCACTTCAATAGCCTACCTCTTAACAGGTCATATTTGTTACTCTGCTTTGCAGAGTGAAGGATGTATCTATTGGCCCTTTGGGGGGAAAAAAAGCAAGTAGGCATCTCAGCAGGGACTACATGAGCCCTTGAATGAGTTCAGGGACAAAGTGATGCATAGGAGATCGAGAAAAGGAATCTCAAAAGTACAGGCAGCAAGAAAGATTGGCCCTGTAAGGGTTCAGAAATGTGTGTGCTGCTTCCAAGGCTGGAAGACAGGTCATTGGCAGAGAACAAGGTCGTCGGACAAATAGTGCAGAATTCCACGGAATTTCTATGGCCAGTCACTGTTCATAGTGCCCAGAACATTAAAAACAAATAGAAGGCTATGGTTGCAAGTTGCCTATCATCTAGAATTGGAAATAGAGACAAGTACATGCAGTGCATGCTTAAAATGACCCCATGTACATCTGCTCAGCTGGCCCCATGAACATGAGGGGACTGTCTCCACCAGGGAGAAGGCTGGCCTGAGAGAATAAGAAAGACAGACAGGGATCGCCTGTCAGGCGACAGGGAAAGGCATCTGCCGCAGCACTAACTGATGTTTGTTGTGATGGAGGTGACTTGTGGAATAGTTTGTTTGGCTTAATGTGTCAGTAGCAGAGTCTGTAATGGTAGGGGTGTCCAGTGGGGTACCCACCAGTGAAGCCGGCAGGGTTAATAGATAGTTTCAAACTCATGGACAGATTAAATTCAGTGGGCATAAAACAAAACTAAAAGTATTGAATATAGGAAAAAATTTGTGGGGAAGAAAGGGCACTAGTTAGGGTGGGGCATACAAAAGGGTGTGGAGGAGAGTAATCAGAATGTAGTGTGTGTGTGTGTGTGTGTGTGTGTGTGTGTGTAATATCAAAGAACAAAATTTATCTTTTAAAAAAACGTGGAAAAAGAATTGCCTCCTAAAAGTTGTCCTCTGAGCACCACATGTATACTGAGGCACGTGTGCACACACACACACACACACACACACACACACACACACACACACGTACATATGGGACACATACACACAATAATAATAACAATAATAAACTTAGATTTTTAAATGTGTCAACATTTGTGGAGACCAGAGAAGGATGCTGAATGCCCTGCTCCATCACTCTCCACCTTTTTCCTTTGAGACAGGGTCTCTCAGTGAATGTGGAGCTAGGCTGTTAGTGGCCATTAAGCCCTAGAGAGCCCCCTGTCTCCTCATGCAGCCTTGGGGCTACAGGCCTGCACAGCCATGCCCAGTTGTTTCTTTTAAGTGGGCACTGGGATCTGAATCTTTTAAGTGGGCACAGGTCCTCATGATTGTACAGCAAGCATTCTTATTCACTGGGCCAGCTCTCCAGGCTCTCTGCATCGCATTTTAAAGTCCTCTGTCAGAAAGGGTGTAGATCCAGATCGGAAGGGAGGTGTTATGGAATATTATTTTAACTAGGCAAAGATGTGTTACATTTGTTTTGGCAGAGGGATATTACTTTAACTATGTAAAGGTGTGTTACTTTTGTTTATGCTGCATTTGTTTAACCATGTAAGAATGTGTGTTTAATTATGTAAAGATGTGTTGCATCTGTTTCACCTTGCCTGCCTAAGGCACCTGATTGGTCTAATAAAGAGCTGAATGGCCAATAGCTAGGCAAAGAAAGGCTAGGTGGAGCTGGCAGGCACAGACAGTAAATATGAGAACTCTAGGCTCTAGAAGAGAAGAGAAGAGAAGAGAAGAGAAGAGAAGAGAAGAGAAGAG
>CABHPP010001626.1:12245-53000 GCA_902168425.1 Peromyscus attwateri | reverse complement strand
AGAAGAGAAGAGAAGAGAAGAGAAGAGAAGAGAAGAGAAGAGAAGAGAAGAGAAGAAGAAGAAGAAGAAAAGAGAGAAGGAGGAAAGAATGAGGGAGATGCCCTGGGTCAGAAGGCAGGAAGCTGCCAGCCAGACATAGAGAAGCAGTGAAAGTAAGATGTATGTGGAGTAAGAAAGGTAATAAGCCCCAGGGCAAAAGATAGATAAAGGAAAACAGGTTAAGATAAAAGAGCTGGCCAGAAACAGGCCTAAGCTAAGCTGAGCATTCAAAACTAACAGCAAGTCTCTGTGTCATGATTTGGGAGCTGGTTGGTGGCCCAAAAGAAAAGGCCTGGTACAAGGAAGTGAGGATGACTTCAGAGGAACAGGGGGAGGAGAAACAAATCAGTATATTATATATAAAATCACTATTTTTAATAAAAGAAAAAGATAACAAAACAGAAACATAAAATCCTCTTCCAAACCTCACTGTTGCCCTGCATTTGCCCAGCCTGCTTCATGCTACTCCCCAATCCTCAGGCCTCAGTTGACCTATGACCTATGGCTGGGACTCATTTAGCTCCCCTTGAGTTTAGCTGAGCTCAGCTCTGCTGTCTCTTTCCTCATCCTACCCTCTCTGACCAGTCCCTCCTGTAGCCTATGAGCAGCTGCATCTCTACTTACACCCCTAATATATCTGTCCCAGATTTCTCTAGTTTCTACTAGTAAAAAGGACTCCTGCCAATAGGGATAATAATTTTTAAAAGACTCTCAGTCATCATTAATTTAAACTACCATCCACCTGCAAAAAATCATTCTCAAGTCAGCCTTTGCTAGAACCCTGACACCCAAAACTCAAGTACTCACCAAAATGTTCCCATTATTATAGACTAATCCAAATATAAACAACATAAGAACATTTATTATATCAGTAACGTTCATTGAACAAAGCCCTTAAGGGCACACATCAACCTTTAAGTTGATGGGTTTAGGGGCAGGGAGAGCTGGTTTTCTTAAAAGATATGTGGTCCTTGGTAGGTCAACCATGGATACCACACATTGGACTTAATAGGTTATTTAAAAGAAAAAGAAGACATGAAGTTAGGGTTAAGGTAGGAGGTGTGAGTGGGTCTTGGAGGAGTAGGGAGATAAATACAATCAAAATAAATTCCATGAAATTCTCAAATAACTAGTAAAATATTGCATTAGAATTTTTGTACAATCCTTTTAACAAAACATTTAATGATTCCATTATAGCACATTTATTAGTTTCAGTGGATTATGTTTGACATATATATATATATATATATTAAATATTCAGTAAATAATGCATATTAAATACTTTCAGTTGGACCTTTCTGATGACCGAAGTCAAGCACATGTCCACTTTGAAGTTCCTATGAATTTGAGAATGATATCAAATTCTGTTCCTTCTTGCCAGCATGAATTAAAGTCTTGTTTTCCCTATCCAAATCTTATCCCCATCTTCCTAGACACAGTGCCATGGTGCCACGTGTAGAATAGGTAGGTCAGGCTTTGGATATGACCTGGAAAACCAGAATCAGTGGTTCAACCTGCAGAGATAAAACTAAATATGTAAACTGAGTAAATGTGCAAAAGTTGAACAGAACCAAAACAGACAACACAGAGAGTGGCTACAAGGTACTCTACCAGCTGTGAAAAGTAGTTGTAAGATCTATACAGCTCATCTTTGTTGGACATGGGATTGTGTGGCAGCTGTTGAGATCTGTCTTCCATTAGTACAAGTAGTTACTAGTCACTGGCTGTCTGGTACAAGTCACTGTGCTCTATCCTTCTTTTTCCTGGAAGTAGTGAGCCTCTCTCTACAGTTTACATTTTATGGCTTTGGTTACCTGAGGCCAACAGTGGTAAATATAAAATTGCATATGTAAAAACTCATGAATGTTAAGCTGCAATTTCTTCTGCATGGCATGATAAAATCTCACACCATTCCTTCACACCAACCCAGAATGTGACTGAATCTTCCCTGGCCCTTTGTTTAGCATGGCTGTGCTGTAAACACCAGCCTCTCTGTCATGCAGTAAACATCCCAGATATCAGAGTGACTGCCACAATCAGTAACCTAGTGCTTGCATTCAAGTAATGCTTATTTTACTTAATCATGGCCATAAAATGCAAGACTAGTGATCCTGGCAATTTCATTATAGTGTGTTGTTATAATCATTGCATTTTATTATTGTGATTGTTTTAGTGGACATAATTTATAAGTTGAGTTTATATGCATAGGAATAAACATGACACATATAGAATTTATTACCCATGGTTTAAGGCATCTACTGGGGGGTCTGGAATCATGTCGCCACCAGATAAAGGGAGAATACTATATTTCATTCTCTGACTACCCACCTTCCATCCCTAGAAGCTGGTATTGTTACCTACTCTACAGATGGAAGGTCAAATGTTTGTTCTCCATGGTCACCCAAGAAGAAAGGGGTTAGTTCAGGAGTTGTGAAGCCCCTCTGTCTCCATGGGCTCTACTGTCTTAGCAAGAGTTTGTGGAAGAGCTAACCTGTGCTAATCATACTAGTCAATCCTTAACAGTCTAACTCTGGAGTCTTGTATTTCTCTCTGGGCAGACCACTTTGCTTTGCTAATGGAATCCCTTATCTTTGACACGTTAGCCTCTTTGTAAGCCTCTGAGCTGTGCCTTGAACTCCAATGTACTTGGGGACATGCTGTCCTTATTGGAGTTCCTTTGAAGGACTAGGAGTTAGACAGGTCCCCTGATAGACAGACAGATAGGAAGAGGGGCCATGACTAGGTAATAAAGATGGTGTACTTCCAAGATTGCTACCTTCTTCCTTCCCTCCAGACCTGAGAGCTGTCTTGGGCTTTTTCTCCTGCCAATAGGCTCCCTGCTGATGGACAGGCTCAACATGTTACCTAGCAGTTGCCAGCCAATCAGCCATTCTGTCTTTCTTCAAACTGACCAACCCTAAATTAGGGGAGGAAGACCCTTCAGAAACTTAAAAACCCCATCCCTGAAGAAGAGACTGGATTTTTCATCTTCCCAAGCCCTCCCTCTGCTTTGCAGAGGGTTTTTTTTTTCCTCACCCCCAGTAAAACCCTTTTTTTTAAACTGCTGATTCTATCTGCTCCTGTTTGCAGCTTTTGAAATTTCTCCATTGTTACCCACAGCACTCAATATTTTCCCTACCCTTTAATTCTTTAACTGGTAGAGAAAAGGAACCCAGTCAAGCCCCCTTGACTGTAATACCTTGGCTGCTCATCCTCTCACCTGGGTATGTGTACAGTTGGATTAGTCCTCCAAGAATTTTCACCAATTTTTATGTTTCATAACGTCTTCTATTGGTCAGAAATATTAAGAGAATTTTCTCACTGTTCTCAATCTCTCCTGTAAATCTTGATATATCTTGTTCTCCCCACTCTTCTCTTCCTGGTTCTTCTGTCTGTTCTCTCTCTTGGGGAACTTCTTTAGGTGCTTCTCTGTTCTCTTTGGCATCACTGTAGTCTATGAAAGCTTCAGGGGGTGCTTTCTTAGTGAGTTAGAGTCAAAAACATCTGCCCAACTGTTAAAGAGCATGTGCTGCTCTTGCGGAGTACCTGGTCAGGTGGTTCACAACTGCCTGTGACTCCAGCTTCAGGGGTCTCTGATGCCTCTGGCATCCTCATGCCCCTGAATTCATCCTTATCCACACATACTCACACATATGTACACATAATTAAAAATAAAATAACTCATAGATAGGTGATTGATAGATGGATGGATAGATTAGCTAGATAGATGGATAGATAATGGCTAGATGGTAGATTTAGATGATAAATGAGATAGATGTTTGATAGATAATAGATGATGATGATGATTATGATGATGATGATAGATAGATAGATAGACAGATAGATAGATAGATAGATAGATGTAGATAGATATAGATGTTATAATTCCAAAATAGAGTCAATGCCGTCTAGTCACTCCCTTGTGACAAAGAATATAAAGGGTTAACTGCTTCCCTGCATTTGCTCCATTGCAAACTAGCAACTCTTTTCCAGGCAATACCAATCTCTCTCAGGACTAGATTTGCATATGTTACCCTGACAAAACACAAATAAAAAGGCACGAGGGTAGGAGCAGGCTTCAGACTCAGCCACACATGCTGCTAGGTATATTGCTGCTGTGAGCTGGTCATCCATACACAGGGCTCTCCAGCAGCCCATAGCTGACTGACTTTGCCCATGTGAAGCGGAAAACAATGTCATATCATTCTCCTACCTTGTCCCACAGCCACCTATCCTGGCACCTACTGTGAGTGGAAAAAGGAGAAACGAACAGTCAAACATGCAGTTTCATTTGGACCAAGTTATTTCAGCATCTGTAAAGCAAGACTTCACCCATCACAAATAAAGTCATTATCGAAGCAGCTGTTACCCAGACGTGGCTCCCAGCTGGGGAGGCAGGAGAGCAATTTATCTCTTAGCAGCAGCTTGCCAACATCTAACCTGCCACTTTTGAGGAGAAATCTTCAGAATGTAAGATCCCAGAAGCTATAACAGAGATGGCTCTTTAATTCTTTTCAAAAAAATCCCCATTGCATCTTAATATGTATAAAACCTCAAAAATTTGAAGAATCTAAAAACATATACCTAGAGAATTACTTGTAATTAAGATGATAGCTATCACTAATATTTTTAATATATTCCCCACCCTGGCGTGTAAGGTTGGAAATATAGTCTATATTTATATGTGTTTGTATCACTACCTTAAATGCATCCCCTGGGGGTGGGTGGGTAACACAACTGCCCTGTTTAACCAAGTGTCCTGGGGTCACAGTAATGACTCCAGTGATCTCCCTCCAGATCTCCTTTCCCAAGACCATGCACCAGGCTCTTCTGAAAACTCCCTGACAGATCACACCTTCACATGCAAAATGTCAAGTGTTTCAATATTGAGTATTAACACGTGAAAAGAACAGCAAAATTAGTAAAGCCTATGTATTACATGAGGGAAAGCGGAATGAAATGCGTTGAGCCAAAAGGAACAGAGATGCTGTAGGGTGTACTTCAGTTTGAGGTAGAGAGGGACAAAAGAGTGGGTGTAGAACCTGAATTGAGACTGAATTTGTATCTGTCTCCTGTATGCTTCCTTGATGGTTCGTCCTGACTGGCCACTTGACACACATAAAATTACCTGGGAAGGGAGTCTCAGTGTGGAATTGCTCAGGTGAGGCTGGCCCGTGGGCATACTTGTGAGAGATTTTCTTAATTGGGTTAATTAGTCGGGAAGACTCACCTAGAATATGGGCCACACAATTTCGTGGGCTGGACTCTGTACTGAATGAAAAAGGAAAGAAGAACAGAGCTCCGGTGTGCATTCGTTAATCTATTTCTCTCTACTCTTGACCATGGGTGTCACGTGACCAGTTCTTTCAAGTCCCTGTTACCATGGCCTCCCTGCCTTGATGGACTTCGATCTGGAACTGGGAGCCAAATAAACCCTTTCCCCTTAAGTTGCCTTTGTCAGGGTGTTTTATCACAGCAACAGAAAAGAAAACAAGACGACTGGTAATTTTTGCTCACTGCAATCCCATTTAAGTATTTCTCCATGATCTTTTAAAAAAAAAGAAAGAAAAGGAAGAAAAACCCTCCTATGGAATGAAAGATAAATTGGACAGGGTGGTGTGTGCCTACAATCCCATCAACTGAGGAAGTGGGGGCAGTAAAATGACAGTGTTGAGATTATCCTGTGCTGTCTCAAAAACAACAACAAAAACAAACGTAAAAACAAAACAAACAAACAAACAAAAAACAAGATAGGGAAACACAGCAAGCATATGCCTTAATTCAGGGATCATGGGGATTACAGTATTCGTCCTCTCCAGGGCAAGTTTCTCCTTTCAGCACTGTTGATAATTATGACCAGGTAACACCGATGTGGAGGATGACCAGTACTTTGAGGGTGTTTGGCAGCATCCAGGCCATCCACCCACCATGTTGATAGTGTTGACTCCCTTCCCCTAGTTGTGATAATTCAAGTGGCTCCTCATATTGCCACTTGTCCCTGGGGAGGCAAAAATCACCCCAAGTTGAGAACCACTAAGCTAGACAGGCAAGCCACACAAATCATAGGCATTTCAGCAGCAGCTTTGAGAATGCTAGAGCTCAGAGGCACAGCTGTCTCTGGGTCTGGAAAAACAGGAGCTACAGATGGAGCGTAACTTATAACTTAGTCCTCCTGACAACTTCTGAAGGTCAACCTTATTCCGTTTCATTAAAAGTGGGAAATCTGATGCTCAGGGAAGATGAGCACTTGCCCAGAACCATCACACAGCAGGTAAACATCAGAGTCCCTTCCTCTACAATGGTGTGTCCATCCAGAAAGATACTGCCAGGAGGTAGAAATAGCTTGCGAATCCTAGACGGACAACCTATAAAGCAGAAAACCTAGAGCAGGAGGAGATGGGCTTCAATGGAGACAGGCTTATGTGACACCAGAAATGCAATGCTTCCACAGACAAGATTTTAGCCACATGTTGAAATCCTCCAGTTTGTTTAGAATTACACTGTCAGCAAAATTGTCATTGGAGTATTTTGCGTACTGATTGGACTCCGCAATTAAGTCTTCCTTGATGAAGGCGCATTAGGGCTATTTTTAAATCTGATTACTGTCAGCAAGGCATCCTCTTGAAGCTACTTTCACACAAGCACAGTGATTTCCCCAGGAATGCCAGAGTCAGAACTTGCTGCAGGAAGTCTCTGCAGACACATCTCCTTCGCACCTTGGTAAACTCCTCCAGAACTGTCAGTTCACAGTGTGTTAGGCTCAAAACGCCTCGATGCAAGGAAAGTCCCGGTGCATCTCTGAAGAGCCCAGAAATACTGTGTGTCTAAGTGCTGGCCTGAATCAAGATAGCGACAGAAGACTGAGCATCTAATCAGATTAGTGAGAGAGAAGGTTCCCAGTCACGGCCTGAGGTCCCTTGACTGGAATTCTCCTGTATTAGTAAAAATAATGTATGGCTTGCCTGCCCCATTGCGGAGGTGTAGAGGCAGAGAGGGAGTGGCATGGATTATTAAAGAGCCTCTTGGCCCTAGAGCCTTCCACTTTATCTCAGATCCTCCAGTCTTCTTTTGAATAAAACATGTGTTAACCAAGACAGAAATTGTCAAGTCTGGTCTCTGCAGACACATGTCAACCAGTGGAGGGGTCGGACAGTCCCCTTCTACTGTATAAAATGAGGTTATGGTCCATGGCTGTGGTAAGTCACGTCAAGCGGGAAAGTACAGGGTAGGCCCAGTGAGGGACACAGGTCCCACCTCCTACACCATCTCAGCACCACCACAGAGAGCAAGCTTTCAGCCTAGGGACCTTCTGGGACAAACCAAATCCAAGCCGTAGACAGGCCTAAGAGGAAATCTCGAGCCAGTCATGTGATAGGCTGTTTGGCTGTGTAGGGAGTAGAGAGCATGGGAGGAAGTTACTGGTTTAGGCTCTATATGGGCAGGCCCACCTTTACGTTCTGGTAGAGTGGCTGAGCTGTAGCCTTGACCTCAGTGCTCAGTGGGGAGGACCTCAGTCCTGGTCCTGGAAGAACCATTCCGGCTCAGAAGTGTCCATGGCAAACAGCAGCAAGTTTTCTTGTGACTTTCATCATCGACATTATTGTTCATAATATTTCCAGTTTAAAATGCTTTTTGCTATATGTCATTTAAATGAATTTTATCCTTTTGGTTTAATTTATTGATTAATTGGTTTTTGCCAATTTTTCCTACTCTAAGGTGTCTTCTCACTGAATTATGTCCCCATTCATTCTTCAACCTTCTATATTTTCAGATTTATTTATTTTTGAGAATTTCATACCTTTTTGTTACATTATTTCATATTTCCCAACTTTTTCCAGATTCCTCCTTCACCTGAGTCCATGTTTTTTTCTCTTTTAAGAAAAGATAGAAAGAAAAAAGCCATTAAAAATATGGAGTCCCATTCCTTGGTTACTGCTTTTTCACTCTTATGTCACATGACAAACTATAACAAAGTAGGATTTTACATAAAAGTTCTGAATATAATTCACCCAGTTTCTGCATGAGAACAGACTAGATGTCTTTCACTTTTTAACTGTTCACTCAATTTCTTTACGACATTGCCAATAGATTTTTCCACATAGGATTTTAGAAATGAAGTCCAGTAGTACTCACATTCACACTTGTTACCCTGTGAGACAAAAAAAAAAAAAAAAAACCATTTACTTCAGAGTTAAGAACCAGTCCCAGTATGGGAACAGCTTGAGGTGAGCAGTCGGCCAGAATCTGTTGTCAAAACAAGTTAAATAATGGGGGTGGTCTTACCTCAGCAGCCTTGGGATATGATAAGCTATTTTAGTGTATGGTGGAAAGCGTTGGACTCCATCTCTCATGTGGGTATGGGTTCAACTTATTTTCCATTAGCCATTTCTTCCTGAACCTTGGTGCCTCCTAGAAATGGAGATGGTTGGGCTAGGTGTGTTCCAAGTACCGTTTATGCTATTGAAAACATCTGTTGAATTCACTATATGCAAGTACCGGGCATATTGTACAACAGGGATTCTTAGCCTCTATGATTTTAAGTAAAAAGAAAGAAAGAAAGAAAGAAAGAAAGAAAGAAAGAAAGAAAGAAAGAAAGAAAGAAAGAAAGGAAGGAAGAAAGAAAGAAAGAAAGAGAGGGAGAGAGAAAGAGAAAGAGAGAGAGAGAGAAAGAAGAAAAGGATAAACTGTGGTAACTCGGCCTCCAATCTATGTGCTTTGCAGATGCATGGCCCATGTCGACTGCTCCACCAGAAACTTGCCAGAGCTCATCATTGTGCCTGGCACCCAGCAAGTGTTTGAAAATAATTCACATCCGTGTGACTGCTGTATGCATAGAGAGTATTCCAGTGGAGAATGACCCACACCAACTCCCACTGAGGTCTGTGGCCACAGTAGTAAATCAAAGCCAATAACAAAAGCTGGGCCTACAGAAGAACAGGTTCTTAATCCCCCTCTCTGAACCCCAGTCCTCTCATATGAGACAGAGATCAGGCTGGAGAGGCGGTGTGTAGTAAGTTATTTATGTAAATAGATTTTCCCTGTTGCTGACCTAAAAACAAATGTGTACAAGGAGTATAGCCCAGTGGTACAGAACTTGCTGAGCATGTAGGAGGCCTTCAGGTGTGTCCCAAGAACCATGAACAGATTTTTTTTTTCATAAAAAGAAAACCATTTTAAGAAAACCATTGAGGGTTATGAGGAGACTTATGTCTAACTATAGCATGGATAGTAGAAGCAAGAAGTCATCTTCCTATAGTGTTAATGTTTAGTACCCTTAACATTTGCAAGTGAAACTTCAGCCTTTTATAGTATTGGATGCTGCCATATACCATCTGCAGTTTCAATCTGCGTTCCAGTGTGAGGCATTGGACTGTTTTGAAAGAGCAGCCTGTGGGATCACTAGTATGTTTCAGAGTAGTGTTTTCAAGGGTTATCTATTACCTTCCCACAAATGACCACATTTGCTATTTCAGTTTCTATGGGTCAGCAATGTAGGGAGAGCTGGACACCACTCATAAGATAGGGCTACAGTCAACCATGGATTGACTCCCAAGTGGCTCATTCATAAGACTGACAACCTGTGCTTATTGTTGGTGGGAAACCTCAGCTTCTTTCAGCAGGGATCTGTAGCTAGAGTTTTCCTGCCTGGCCCACAGTCAGGATAAATCTCTTTCATCTGCCAGTCCCACAGCCGCTCAGACCCAACCAAGGAAACACAGAGACTTCTATTGCTTATAAACTGTATGGCCGTGGCAGGCTTCCTGTTAACTGTCCTTATATCTCAAGTTATCCATTTCCATAAATCTATATCTTGCCACATGGCTCGTGGCTTACCGGCATCTTCACATGCTGCTTGTCCTGGCGGTTGCTGGCTGGCAGGCTGGCAGGCAGTGTCCTTCTGCCTTCCTGCTCTTTTAATTCTCTCTGTTAGTCCCACCTACTTCCTGCCTAGCCACTGGCCAATCAGTGCTTTATTAGCAACACATTTGCCATACAGAACATCCCACAGCAGGGATCCATAAAATTTCTGAGTGTCCCTAGGGTGTGACAGTTGACTTTGTCCAGAGAGAGGTCCAAGGACACACAACATAGAAGCTTCAATAATTTCTATTATCTAGCTGTAGAAGTGATGCTTCACTGCATCTGTCATATTCTGCTGGTTATGAAAACCAACCTTCTTCATTATGGGAAGAGAACCACAAGGCATGTACTGCAGGAAACAGGGACAGCTACTTTGGCAGCTGGGAGACTGGTCTGTGAAACATCCCATCATTATGTCTGTCAAACATAAAAACCAGGGCTCCATTTGCACTTAGGACTGAACGATCCAAAGTTTGAGAACAATTGCCCCATTGTACTTAAGCATGTCTACCTATTCTTCTATACAAGTGTAAAAGTATTAAAGTTACCATGAATGATTGCTCTGGGAAACAAGATTTAGGGTTAGGAGTGACAAGCCTCTGCTACGTCTTCTAATAGGAAATTATTTTTAAGTGTTATTATGCAGTCCCCATAGATGTTGCCTGTGATGTCTGAATCTCTTTGGTCTTGAAGACAGAAAGAACAGGTTATAAGAACACAGACTCCAAACACAGAAGCCGTCTCCTTCTACATTAAGACAGAAGCTAATTCTGTGGAGTACTGCTAAAGGAAAAACACCTGTTCTGGCTTGCCATGTTCCTCTCCAAAGAATTGGGAGCTAATCAAGGAGAGGCAAGGTGGCCCAGTTTCTCTCCCTCCCCCCTCCTGTCTCTGTGCTTGCATACCTACAGGACAGAGCAGACATTTTGGAGAGGACTTGGTGGTGCAAGTGAGTGAGGATGGCCTTGTTTTAACAACCCAACTGCTTTCACTGTCCTACTTTCAACATCTATTTATACAGCCCCATACCACTCAGAGAGAGGTTTCCAGATCAAAACTCCCCAGATGATTTCAATCAGTCAAGGCCACACACTGATCAGTGTTCTCTCTAAGGATTCTATCGAGTTAGGTTCTGACGACAAGTACAAGTACAGAAAGATGAGTGGAGGTGAGAGAAGACAAGGAATGAGACAGAGGAAAGTGCATTAAAAGAGCAGCAGACCACCAAGAGTAGTGTTTTTGTTAGATTGGCTGAGGTTTATTGTATCCCATTATCAGTACTTCTCTGTTCTCCAGGAAGGTTTTGAGAAAAGGGAAGCTGACACCCCCAGATTCTATGCCTACAGTCCCATCTGTGTTCAGTGAGTACCTGTCTCCATACTTTCTCTCTTGTCCTTTACACACCTTTGTTTCATGGTGATAAAGCACTCACTTTTAATTTCCCTGGCTAAACAGCACAAATGAATTACTAAGTCCAAGAACACGAACAACATTGAGATCCTTGATTCATGTCCATTAAAAAGATGTTTTAGCTTTTTTCCTGATGAATGGTCTATTATAGGCAAGCATTCTGAAATAGACTTGAATTTGTGGACACTATTAAAAACATCGGAGCTTTAATATTATATAACATATATAAAAGTTTACTTACCCCAAACATACTGGCTTAGTATGTTTAAAAGTGTTTACTCACTGCTGCTTGACAAAGATGGCAAAGCCATGTTCTGTGAAAAGGTGATGATGGTTGACACAGGATAACCAACAAATCTGTACTGTCTAGTTCATATGATCTAGGGAGCCTGTCAACCGATAAAGAATCCATGTCTTTGTGGTTATGGAAAGGAAAGCCCTTAAATGCAAGTACTCTAGCATCAGGGAAGAGTTTTATTGTTGTGGAATATTAGTTGAAGATGTGTTACATTTGTTTATGCTATGGAACATTTGTTTAATGATGCAAAGATATATTACATTCTTTTTTGTTGCATTTGTTTAACTCCATGAAGCTGTGTTACTTTGCCTGACTAAAACACCTGATTGGTCTAATAAAAAGCTGAATGGCCAATAGCGAGGCAGGAGAGGGATAGGTGGGGCTGCCAGGCAGAGAGAATAAATAGAAGGAGAAAAAGAGAAGGAGGAGCAAGAGAAGGAGAGAGGACACCAGGGGCCAGCCACCCAGCTACATAGCAAGCCACAGAGTTAGCAATAAAGAAAGGTATGTAGAATAGAGAAAGATAAAAGCCCAGAGGCAAAAGGTAGATAGGATAATTTAAGTTAATAAAGCTAGCTAGAAATAAGCCAAGCTAAGTCTGGGCATTCATAAGAAATAGTAAGTCACCATGTATTTATTTTGGAGCTGGATGGTGGGCCCCCAAAAAGCTAAAAATAAAGAGTAAAGAGTAACAAAAACAACCAACAACATTCTGTAAATTAAGTTACAATTTAGACATAATATGAGTCATCTCTTTTATAAGTATAATTCAGTGGTTTTTAGGATATCAATAATGTTGTACACATCACCATTATCTAATTCCAGAGTTTCCATCACCCCAAAAGGAAACCTTATTGCCATTACTCCAAATTTTCTAACCTGCCATTTATGCCAACCACTAATCCATTTTCTGCCCAGATCTGCTCATTCTGGACACTTCTAGAAATGGAACCACATGATTAGCTAGCCTAATATTTTTGAGGTTCATTAATATTATAATATATAATAGTAATAATATTATATTACATAGGTATAAAATAATTTGGTCATCCTTTCTTTGTACAGAGGTGTTTTATTTTGTTTATTTTGTTCTTGTTGTTGTTGTTTATTTGTTTTGAGACAGGGTCTCATGTAGCCCAGGCTAGCTTCAAACTTACTAGGGAGCTAAAGATGATCTTGAAATTCTGAACCTCCTGCTCTACTTCAAGGGTGCTGGGACCATAGCCAGTGCTATGGCATCCAGTTCATGTAGCGCTGGAGAACACTCCCAGGGCTGCATGCATGCTGGGCAAGCTCTCCACCAGCTGATCTATGTCCCTAGCCTGAGAAACTTTAAAAAAATATTTGCTTTTCTCATATATACATATAGGTATATTATATATAATGTGTGTGTGTGTGTATGTGTGTGTGTGTGTGTGTGTGTGTGTGTGCGTGTGTGTATTTGCCTGTGAGTATGTAGGCGTACCATATGCAGAGACCAGAGAAGAACATCAGATCTCGTGGAACTGAGTTATGAATAACTGCCATAAGGGTGTTGGGAACAGAACCTGGGTCCTCTTCAAGAGCAGCAAGTGCTTTTAAACACTGAGCTATTTCTCCAGCAATGAGTATTTTTAGTATAAGTTTCAAAGTATAGAATTCATGCAGAAAAGAATGTCAGTCACAAATTCATCTTGAACAATCTTTGCCAAGAGAGTCACGAGCCCCCAAATCAAGCAACAGGATGTTACCAGAATACTCAGAGCCTGTAGAACCCTTTTAGTCTCTAGTCTTTCTTCAACTACT
Organism: Peromyscus attwateri; assembly: GCA_902168425.1. Lineage (NCBI taxonomy): Eukaryota > Metazoa > Chordata > Mammalia > Rodentia > Cricetidae > Peromyscus > Peromyscus attwateri. Next base: position 39,607 of record CABHPP010001626.1, on the reverse strand, counting down.
ACCTCTTCTAATGCTATCAGTCAGTCTTGCCCTTTTCAAAGTCTTTTACAAATGGGGCATCGAGATTTGTTGTCTTTCATACTCGGTTTCTCTACTCTGCTCAATATTTGTGAGATTATTGTCGGTTTGTGTAGTGGTGGTTGATTCTGTTTCCGTGCTCTCTGGTTTTCCATTGTGCACAGCAGAGTTTCATCATCAACTGCCCATAAATATTTGAGTTTCATTTTTTAGCTATTGTTAATGATGTCATTCTGAATTCTTCTATAGGTTTCTCAGTGACTATATACATGTTCTTTGTGTTTGTCTGGGAGTAAAATCATTGGCCCTTAATGTATTCCTATGCTTAGTTGAATAGCTACTAATAGATAGTTTTCAAAAGAAGTAAGACGTTTTTCCCAGCAGTGTGTATGTGTTACAGTTCCTTCCATCATCACCAACATGACAGACTGTCTGACTATTTCATGTTAGCCATTCTAGGGTAAGGCTACCAGTATCACAATACAGTTTGAGAGTTTCTAGTGACTACTTATGTTCAGCACATTTTCACATAACTATCGACCATTTGGAAGCCCATCATTTCTGGGGTATCCATTCGATGCTTTTTTTCAAATTTCTACAAGTCTATTATTCTAATTAGTTTGTAGAATTTCTTATGTCCCAAATCTGATTCTTTAGGGGGGTACATATGTTATAATTGTATTTTATTGTGCCACTTGTCCCTTCATTCTCTTAATAGTATCTCTTGAATTGGTCTTCAATTGTAATGTAATCCAGTTTACCAGTTTTCCTATTATGATTAATGATTTAAAAATATTGCATTTAAGAAACCCTTTCCTCCTCAGATCATGAGGTTGTTTGTCTTTGATGGGATTGAAGACTAGCAGTTATAGTTACAACTTAGTATATATATGTAATATCTTAGATAGAACATATTAAGTATTAGATTCAGGTTCTTTAGGATAGGACACCTTTTGGAATGATCTTTGTAACATACCATTTACCTACGCTCTAGACTTCTCTGGGTTTTGGTATGTGTTTCTTGTTTGATATTGTTCGCATTGGTTGTAGTTCCATCTTATCTAGGTCATTATCCCTCATTACTCCTGGACAATATTTGATAACCATTCCTTTGTATATAGTCTTGTATTAGGTTAGAACCTTCTTATTTAGACAAAAGGGGGAGATGTAGTGGGTAGCCATTCCAACCTTGATCTGGAAGTTCCAACCCCCATTGAGGCTTCAGTAACTGTCATGCCTACAAGGCGGGGCCAAGAGAGGACCCTGAAGACCCAAGATCCGGATGCACTGCCTCTCTTGGTTCCCGGACCCTGGACGCTGGAAGTAAACGGAGCAGAGTTCTCCAGAGACACTGCCAGACTGCGCTACATCTTTCCCAGACCCTGCGACCTACCTATCCCTTCATTTGTAAGTTACGCCACTAAATAAACCTCCCTTTTAACTACGTGGAGTGGCATTAATAATTTCGCTGATAGTTTTTGTTTTAATATTGAAATGTTTATTATTTTTTAGTCACTCTATAAATGAATGTAGCTCTGCTGTGGTCCGATCAAGAGGGGCACACAAAAAACTAAAGATGTCCTGAGAGAAAATAAGAGCAAATGGCTCTCTCATTCCATCCAGTGTTTCAGCATCCTTCAGAGCTCTGCAGCATCTTTTCTGGTAGTCGTTATGTTTAAGGCAATGTGATTTAGAGTCATCTCAGCTAGCATCTTCGTTATGTCTTGACTTCCTTTCCAGCTGGAAAGCATCCTCTTTGTGGCAACAATTAGTTTTGACTCATTAATCTCTGTCTTTTCATAGAAGGAGAAATCACACTTCATGACTCAGTTTGTAACTGGGCCAGGCAGGAGCAAGGAGCTTTCTGGGAAGGGCAGTTCAGCAGCGTTCAGCTAGATTTATCTCCCCATCTGAAGACGCCAAGTGTTTTTTCAATTACCAATCTGGTGACACATACAGCATCATAATTTATGTTGTAGAGAGTACAGGGGACAGGAAATAGAAATTAACCAGCTCTTCAATGGCTTTACACTGTCATATGAAACAGAAGGACCTGCACACATGTCATCGCCTATTCAAGGGTCACAATGCCTTCCATAGCTCACCCCAGAACACACAGTACTGACACCTTGACAGTGGTGACTGACTTTGCTATTGTGCTGCAATGTGAAATGTGAAGCATGATCTTCCTCTAAATTAATCACTGTGAAACCTAAGCTAAGCAGTACAGCCAGGCGGTGAGAGAAGGATCTCTGGATGGGTGCTCAGATCAACAGAGCATTGGAGGCTCTCATGCCCTAGGAGCACACTACCGCATCTCTTCACAGTGCAGGGCTACGTTTGGGCTTTTGTAACACGTGTCATTAAGGATCATGGCAAACCCCACAAAACATGGATGCTGGGAGGATTGGGACTGTGAGAAACAGTCAAAACAGCCCCAGAAGCATTCCCAAAATTCACACAGCAGATGTGCGATACTAAGACTAGATCACTGTCCTTAGATCACTGTCCCAGACGCTGGCTGAAGAATTGCCTGAGAAGATGTGACAAAATATGTTTGATTTTCCCCCCAAAGGCATGGCATTCTTAAGATTCAGGAGAAACTGGTAGATAAGGAGAAGGGGTGATAAGAAGTGCTTATTAGAAACTGTCACTTATGAAGAATTAAGGATTTTTCAAATATTACCCAATACATCTTTCCCAGACTATGCAACATTTCAACAAATTAATTTGCAAGAGTATTTTCTATTGCTTTTCAAAAAGGGTGGGAGATGTTGAAGGCAGCGGGAGGGGGCAAGGCGACAAGACTGGGATAAGTGCCATGTTGCAGGGGCAACTGCTCACGTGACCACCAGTATCCCGTGACCACCAGTGTCCTGTGAGTGCCAGGAAGGAGTCACAGAGTTGACAGAGTAGCTGCTTGGAACAGCCCCCTTCTGGTCTGCTTTGCCAGCTTAGAGCCTTGCCCTGATGTTTTCTGTATGGACTTCTCATCACAAACTCTTCCCCTTCGGGTTGCAACTCCAATGCCATTCCTTACAGAGGCCTTCTTGACCCACATAGAAGAGATGTTACCTTGTTTTAGTCTCATAACTAGTTACTTCCATGCAAACTAATGTAGAAATGTATCCATTAAATGCGTGTCATCCCTGAACATGTAGTCTGTCTGAACCCTGTGTGAAGTATGAGCTTTTTTTGCTTGTTTGCCCCTCTATTCTTGACGCCCAAAACAGGGGCAGATACTGTTGATGATTAGATATTTGTGGAAATAATGAGAGACAATGACAAAAATATGATTGGAAATTAATGACCAATATTTTAGAATATAAATAATATACTTGAAGTTGATGAAAGCATTGCTATATTACAAGTTCTGAAGAGAGGCATTTCTACAGCAAAGCTGGAATGCCTTACTAGTTGTCTAAGAGCATGTGATAAATGACTCTAAAACTTAGCAGGTGAAAATAATTTTTTTCTCAGTTTTTAAGGGCTTGGTATTCAGGGGTGTCTAGCTGCCTGCTCTTCTGAGTTTCACATGAGATTCTGGTCAGAAGAGACTGCCGTCTCTGAAGAATTTATGGTAATTTCAGGACTCAGTTGAGGGCTCCCTTGTGCTGCTATTGGCAGAAAATGTCATTTATCTCAGTGTTGGCCTCTCTAAGGCTGCTGTGAACATGGCTTCCTCTGGAGCAAGTGACCAAGAGCTTCACAGAACAATAGGGACTAGCAGAACCTCTGAAATCTACTTTTACAATATCGTATTGTCAAATATGCAATTTGCTGTGAGATTGTGTCTCCTAGGAATGCCAAAAGTCTCACCACTGTGACTGCCTAAACATGACCTGAAAAAGAATGACACTAACAGTCATGCTGATATGGACAGTGTAACACTCATGAGGCTTCAACTCTAGACAAAGAACTAAGGATGACTCATGAGTGCTAAGAGTGGGAGAAATAGTTTTTCTCAGGGAAGCATCCGCAAATTGGTTATTCAATACCAGTTATATATATATATATATATATATATATATATATATATATATATGGTTAAAAAATAGGCCAAGAATTTGAAAGAGAGCAAGGAAAGGTATATGGGAGGGCTTGAAGGGAGGAAAGAGGAGGATATGCAGTAATTATATTATAATCTCAAATAATTAAAAATAAAAAGTGTACAGTAGCCATATCATACCCTAAGACAGAGTTTCACAACCCTCTGTTTTTCTGCCTCTTACATTATTTCTGTCCCTTCTTCTACCATTTTCCCTGAGCCTGAGAGGAAATGATATAGATATGCCATTTATTGGTGAGCATTAACCAGTAACTTGTTTATTAATCACTTCGATCAGTTATGAATCTCTGTCATCTCTGCTGCCCATGCCAAAAGAAGCTTCTTTGACCAAAACTGGCAGCAAAACTAATCAAATTTATGGACATAACATAATTCTTTGGAAGGCAATTTGTGTAGAATATTATTTTAAGATGTGTTACATTTGCTTATGTTGTGGAATATTTGATGCAAAAAGTGTGTTGCATTCCTTTATATTGCATTTGTTTAACTCTGTGAAGCTGTGTTACTTTGCCTAACTAAAACACTTGATGGTCTAATAAAGAGCCAGAAAAGATAGGTGGGGCTGGTGGGCAGAGAGAATAAATGGGAGGAGAAATCTAGGAGAAAAAAAGGAGCAAGAGGAAGAGAGAAGGACATGAGGCGTCAGCCACCCAGCCACCCAGTCACCAAGCCACCCAGCCAGCCACAGAGTAAGAGTGAAAATTAAGATATACAGAAGTAAGAAAGGAAAAATCTAAGAGGCAAGGTAGACAGGATAAATCAAATTAAGAAAAGCTGAAAAGAAACAAGCCACACTAAGACTGGACATTTATAATTAAGAATAAACCTTCATATGTGATTTATTTGGGAGCTGGGTGGTGCCCCACCACCACCAAAAAGAGTAAAAAGCAACCAACAACACACATGTCCATTTGCTAAAACAACAGCAGACACTTCTTTACTAGGATCTATGATTTTCATAATAATGGACATTTGGCCAGGTTTATACTCCAGATGTAAATATCCTCCACTGGAAAGGGTCTCAAGTCTAATTTTTAAAACACAAGCAGTTGATTACTTTCATAACAGACTTTCCACTATTGTGACAGTGGGCACATCTGGCCATGTGCTCACTGCTATCTAGCTTTCATCTCCCTACCCTTATGGGGGACACTTACTCATTGTTGTGGAAGTGTGGACTGGTACAGCTACAGTCGTAATTAGGGTTTTCATTGCTGTGAAGAGACACCATGACTACGGCGACTCTTATAAAGAAAACATTTAATTGGGGTGGCTTACTTACAATTTCAGAGTTTCAGTTCATTATCATCATGATGGGAAGCTTGGTGGCATTCAGGCAGACAGAGTGCTGGAGTAGCTGAGAGTCTCACATCTTGCAGGCAACAGGAAGTCGACTGAGACACTCAGCAGTATCCTGAGCATGGGAAACCTCAAAACCCACCCCCACAGTAACACACTTCACCCAACAAGCCCATATCCACTCCAACAAAGCCACACCTCCAAATAGTGCCACTCCCTATGAGATTATGAGGCACAATTACATTCAAATCCCCCATAAGCTTGTAACAATATCATAATGCAAAACGCATCTAGTCCAATTTCAAAAGTCCCCATAGTCTATCACAGTATCAACATTGTTTTAAAGTCCAAAGTTCAAAGTTTCTTCTGAGATTCATGCAATCTCTTAACTGTAATCACCTGTAAAAATCATAATCAAAAAGCAGATCACATACTTCCAACATATAATGGCATAGTATATATAGATATACACATTACCAAAAAAAATTATGTGGGAGGGAGCATAGAGAGGAAATACTGGACCAAAGCAAGACCAAAAACCAGCTGGGCAAACTCTAAACTCTGCATCTTTATGTCTGATGTCAAAATGCTCTCCAGATCTCCAATTCTACTTAGCTTTGTTGACTGCAACACACTTCTTTCTCTTGGACTGGTTCTACTCCCTGTTAACAGCTCTCCTCAGCAGGTATCCCAACGATTCTGGAATCTCTAAAATCTTGAGTTCTCCAAGGCAATCCAGGCTTCAACTTCAGAGCTTTTTGAAATGGCCTCGATAGTAGGCCTCCATTAAGGGAACCCCCTGACACATGCCTGGTCTCAGCAGCTTCCTTTAGGCATGGGGTAAATTAATTCCATAACCCATTTCTTCTATCCTTAACTCTAAAGCCATAACCACCATGTGGCCAAAGTTGCCAAGTTCTGCTGCTTACTGAGGCTGGAACACAGCTTCCTTGTTCAATTACATCTTCACCAGATTTCTATCCCTCACTGCATAAGCTTGGCTGTTGTGAACCTAGATCATTAGACCAGGCTGACCTCAAACTCAGAGAACTGCCAGCCTCTGCCTTCCCAGTGCTGGGATTAAAGGTGCGCCCTACAACACCTGGCTCTAAGATTTTCTTTAGCTTCTTTTCACAAGTTGGAAATTTAGCTGGGTAGGATCTTGTCCTGAGGTCACCACTCCCTTTATTCCATTTTTAATCTGTTTATCTCCTTGAACACAGGATTTAGCTCCATTCCACTTCTTGGTGCTGTTTTTTCTCCTCAAAATTTATATTTTGTAATTCACCCTGCTCAACTTGCTCCTTTTCATTATAAATCTTCATTAGAGTTAACACTAAAATCCACATGATAGAGTCTGTGCTAGGCTGTTTTGAGATTTCCTCTGCCAAAGGAACTAATCCAAAACTCTTCACTTTAGCCTCAGGCAGATGCTTCAGACAAGGGCAAAGGGCAGCCACTTTCTTTAACAAAAGTATCGCAAGAACAATCTCTAGGCAACATACTAAAATTCTTCTCCTTTGAAACCTCATGAGTGAGCCCCCAATAGTTCAAATAACTCTTATCACCTCTGTTTTCCATGCTCCTACTAGTATGGCCCATTAAGCAGTGCTTAAAGCATTTCACTGCTTTCCTAACCCAAAGTACCAAAGTTCAAATTCCTCCAAACAAAAACATGGTCAGGTCTATCACAGCAATACCCCAGTCCCTGATACCAACTTCTGTCTAAGGGTTTTCATTGCTGTGAAGAGACTCCATGACCATGGCAACTTTTATAAAGAAAACATTTAATTGGGGTAGCTCTCTTACAGTTCCTGAGGTTCAGTCCATTATTGTCACGATGGGGAACATGACAGAGACCATGGTAGCATGCAGGCAGACATGGTGCTAGAGTAGCTGAGAGCCCTACTTTCTTTCAGACAACAGGAAGTTGACTGAGACACTCAGCAGTATCCTGAGCATAGGAAACCTCAAAGCCCACCCCCATTATGGCACACTTCCTCCAACAAGGCCATACCCACTCTAACAAACCCACATCTCCGAATAGTGCCACTACCTATGAGATTATGGGGGCCAATTAAATTCAAACTACCACAGCCAGTATGGAAATCTGTGTGGGCATTCTTTAAAAGGTAGAATAGAATTGCCATATGACCCACACTAATGTACACCCAAAAGACTTTATATCCTCCTACAGAGACACTCATATATCCATGTTCATTGCAGCTGAATTCACAGTATCTGGGAAATAGAACTGGCCTAGATGTTCATCAACTGATGACAGGATAATGAAAATGTGGAAGACGTAATGAAAATTGATTTCATGCAGTGTCCGCAGCTGAGTAAGACTATTGATGACAATTCCCCTCAGCAGCTTACATAGGTCCTTTTGGTACTATGATGACTAACTATAAGAAAGGGAGCATTAAAGCCAACTGCAGTTTGATTTTTCTATGTCCTGTTATCAAAGAATATGGTATCTTCAGCAATAGGATGTCGTTTGGTTCTGGTGAGCAATGGCAGTGGTTTGAATAAGAATTTGCCCCATATGCTGATTGTATTTGAACACCCTGTCCCGTCATTGGTGCTATTGAGGAGATGTGAAGCCTTTGGGAAATACATGTCCAGATGGGGCTTGAAGCTTATATAATAGCCTTTCCCGACTTGCAGTTTACTCTCTCTGCTTTGTGCTTGGGGTTCAAGATGTGAGCCCTTAGCTCCCTGGCTCTGCCACTGTGCCTGCCACTTGCTGCCATGCTTTCTGACAATGATGGACTCTCATCCGTCTGGAACTGTAAGCCAGAATAAATTCTTTCTTCCATAAGTCACTTTTGGTCATGGTGCTTTATCACAGCAACAGAAAAGTAACTAATGCAGAAATCAACAACACTGCCAGTGAAATTGATTCGGGAGCCTCAGGCTGGCCTGGCAATCAATTTTTAGGGAGGGAACCCATTTCTAGCAGAGAGATTTTTATTTAATAACCTATGGCTACTGGAGGCAACGTTATCCCCACTCCTCAGGTATCTTAATTTAAACTTTTTTGCTGTTGTTTTGTTTAATTAGCTTATCAAATAAAGGTTTTCTAATGGCTTTTCATGCATTTAATTTTGGTTGATCCTCCCACGTGCATCCCTCATCTCCCTACCCTTTCGGTAACCCTTATTCACTATTGTGGAAGTTTAAACTGGTACAGTCACTATGGAAATCAGTGTGGACATCCTTTAAAAAGCTAGAATGGGATTCCCATCTGACCCAGCTGTGCCACACCTGGACATTCACCCAAAGAACTTTATATCCTCCCACAGAGACACTTGTACATCCATGTTCATTGCAGTTGAATTCACAGGAGCTAGAAAACAGAATTAGCCTAGATGTCCATCAACTGATGATAGGATAATGAAAATGTAGTAGATATACATAATAAAAATCTGTTCAGCTGTAAAGAGAAATGAAACATGCAGGTAAATGAATAAAGCTATCTTTATTACTATGGCCCTGTAAGGTAACTTGAAGTCAGTTATAATGATGCCTCTGGCATATTACTTTTTTCTTAAGATTGCTTTAGCTATTGTGGTAGTTTGAATAAGAATGCCCCCCATAGGCTCATATATTTGAATTGGTCACCAAGGAGTGGCACTATTTGAAAGGATTAGAGGATTATGGGGTGTGATCTTGTTGGAGGAAGTATGCCACTGGGAGTGGACTTTGAGGTTTCAAAAGCCCATACCAGACCTAGGCTCTTTCTCTCTCTGCATACTGATCAGGCTGTAGCTCTTAAACACTTCTCCAATGCCTGCTTGAATGCCACCATGTTCCTTGCCATGATGACAATGTCCTAACTCTCTGAAACTGTAAGCAAGTCCCCAGTTAAAGGCTTTCTCTTAAAAGAGTTGTCTTGGTCCTGGTGTCTGTCTCTTCCATAGCAACAGAACAGTGACAGTTCTGTAAGGTTTTGTAGATCCACATGAATCTGAAGATAGAACTTTACTGTATCAGTGAAGAACAGCATTGGACTTTCATTGGGATTACATTGAACCTATAGGTTCCTTTTGGTAGGATGGCCATTTTCACAATACTAATTCTTCCTATCCAAGAGCATAGGGTTTTGCTTTTCCATCTTATAATGGTTTTCTCATTTTTTTGGCAAGGAGTTGGGGGGAGTATAGTGCTTTATCCTTCCCATTTGTAGAAGTCTTTCACTTTCCTGATTAGATTTATTCTAAGATATTTTCGAGGCTGCTGTGAATTGGGCTGTTCCCTTGATTTCTTCCCTCAGCTTCTTTGTCATTGGTGTGTAGGAAAGCTACTGAAGTATATATCATATACATACATATGATAACTATATAACATATATTATATATTATATCTTGACACTTCACTGAAAGTATTTATAAACTCTTAGAGTTTTCTGGTGAAATATTTATGGTCTCCTACTAGGGAATAATGTCATCTACAAGTGAGGACTCTTGGACTTCTTCCTTTCCTGTCTGTAGCCTTTCGATTTCCTTCTCTTGTCTTACTGCTCTAAGACTTCAGCTGCTGCATTTAATTGGTATGGAGAGAATGAACACCCTTGTTCTTGATCTTATTCGTTTTGGTTTTGGCTTGTTCTTATCCAGTACTCTAAGGTACAACCTCAAGCTGTTTATCTGAGACCTCTGATTGTTGTAGGTATTTATAGCTATGCATCCCATAGGTTTTCTTATGTTGTATTTTCATTTTCATTCAATAATAAGAATTTTTGGTCCCTTCTTGATTTAAAGAAATTTAAAACAGATTTAGAATTATTATAAAGTTGAACTGTTGAAACATGTTCACTGAAACATTTTGACTTGCATTAATGATTTGTACCCTCATTTATATAAAAATTCACACAAAAATGAAAATGGAACAACTACTACTACCTAATTCCTGACCCCTTTTTCCCACTTGCAATCATATATTTAGCTACTGTTTTACATTGTGATGTTGAAATTAATGTGTCATCTTGAGGATGAACAAAAAAGAAAGGTTATGGCTTAACAGTGATGGTTTTCTGTGTCAAGTTGATAAGAGGCCCATTGTGTTGGCTTGTTGTATGTCAAGTCCTCACAAGCTAGAGTCAACTGAGAGGAGACAACCTCAGTTAGAAATTTCCTCCATAATGTCAGGCTATAGGCAAGCCTGTAGGGCATTTTCCTAATTAGTGATCCATGTGAAAGGGCACAACACATGTGGGTAATGCCACCAGAGGGATGGTGGCACTGGGTTCTATAAGAAAGCAGAATGAACATGCCCTGAAAAAGAAGCCAGTAAGCACCAATCCTCCATGGCCTCTGCATCCAGGTTCCTGCCCTTGACTTCCTTCAGCGATGAACAGTGATGTGGAAGCATAAGCCATATTAAACCCTTTATGCCCCAAGTTGCTTTTATTCGTGGTGTTTCATCTCAGCAAAAATCAAACATTCATAACATTCAGAACTACTGATAACAGGAAGGATAGGAGGGGAAAAAAACGTGATTCTATTATTTATTTATTTATCTATCATCTATCTATCTATCTATCTATCTATCTATCTATCTATCTATCTATTTATTTGAGAATGAAATCTTTCCCTTATAGTGGATTCTTAAGCATGTTCTCCATATATACCCATATACCTGGTCTGCTAGCTGGTTATCTTTTGGCGTAATTATTGCAGGTTAGCACATAGGTTGGTATCTTCAAGGAGGCCTACCAGATAAGCCTCACTTGCCTCCTGCAATGCACCAATAACTGCATCCTGGTAGTGCAGATCTGTTCTGAAGTTCAGAGCAATTTCTCACACCAGACCCTGGAAGGGGAGCTTATGAATCAGTTTAGTGGACTTCTGATAGTGTCGGATTTCACAGAGTGCTGCTGTACCAGCCTGTAATGATGAGATTTCTTCACCCCTCCAGTAGAGGGAGCGTGCTTGAGACCAGCTTTTGTAGCCAGTTGTTTTCCAGGCCACTTTACCCTCCGTGGATTTGCAGAAGTAGGCTTTGTACCAGCCGCAGAATGGGCACCTCCATAGTTCCTCTGCAAGTGAAAGGCGGCACCGGCATTATAAAGCTACAGACCCTTTTTTCTAGCTTTATTCAATTGTTATCAGATAGGATATTAAGAAGTTATTTCAATTTCCTTTAGTTTGTTGAGACTTGCTTTCCATCCTGTTTTATGATCTCTTTTAGGGAAAGTGCTAAGGCCCCTGAGAAGAATGCATATTCCACAGTGTGTGAGTGATGTTGTGTAGATGTAAGGATCGGTTGCTCTATTATGCTGTCTAATTCCAATATTTTGCTATTTTTTTTGTCATGATGATCTGTCTATTGGTGAGAATCAGACATTACTACTGTGTTGGATCAATGTGACTTTATATCTAAGAGTATTTGTTTTATCAAATCGGGTGCACCTGTGATGGGTGAGTCTATGTTTATAATTATACTGTCTTCTTGATGGTTGTTCCTTTAGTCAATATGAAGTGAGCTTCTTTATTTCTTCTAAATAACTTTGGTTTAAAATCTAATTTGTCAGATATTATAGTGATGCCCACTTTGTTTCCCAATCTCATTTGCTTCAAATACATTTTCCCTTCTTTTACCATAAGGCATTCTTTTTAATGGGAAGATGTGTTTCTCAAAAGTAGCAAATAGGTGGATCCTGATTTTTGATCCAGTCGGTTGGTCTGTATCTTTTTGTTGGGGAATTAAGACCATTAACATTCAGAGTTATTATTGAAATTATGTAATTTTGCTGGTTTTATAGTGTCTGGTGTTTCCCTAATCTTTGTTTGTTTAACTCCCCTTCTAGAATCTCTTAGATTTTTTTTTCCCTCTGTAGCCTTTTGGTTGTGTTTATTATTTTTTTTCAACCTGAAGAATTCTTTCCAGTATTCACTGAAGAACAGGCTTCGTGGTCATAATTACTTAAGTCTGCTTTTATTGGGCAAAGTTTTTTTTTTCCTTCATTCATGACAGACAGTTGCACAAAATAGCCTGGGTTGGTAGTAGGAGCCTTTTAAAACTTTAAATACATTGTTTTAACCTCTTCTGGCTTTTAAAGTTTCTGCTGAGAAGTCATTGTTGTTTTGGTGGGTTTGCCTTGATATATGGATCTGTGTTTTCTTGGAGCTTTCAATATGCTGTCTTCAGTTGTTTCTTCTTTTTTATAATATTTAGTGTTTTAATTATGAAGTGATAAGATAATTTCTTTTCTGTTCCTATCTATTTGCTGTTCTAGTCAATGTTCATAATTTTTAGATTGTGTCTTTTCAAGATGTCTCAAACATCTCACATGTTCCATCTATATGTTTTTGTTAATTTATTTTGTCTTGCACTGAAAGCTCTGGTACCTCTGTCTTGTCTTTAAACCCTGATATTCTGTCCTTTCCCTGATCCATTCTGTTGGTGACAGTTTTCCCTGAGGTTTGTGCTTAACTCATTAAGATTTTATTTCCAGATTTCAGTTTGGCTTCTCTGCCCTATCTGTCTCTTAATTAAACCCCATTTTCATACCAGACATTGACTTCTTTATTTCATTAAGCTCTTGGACTGTGTATTTAGGATTTTTTCTCTTTGATTTCTTTTAATATCTTAATGATTCTTTGAAACTTTTTGTCTGGAATTTCCTCTAAGACACTCATTTTGCACTGTTAATGTGAGATTGGTCATTTGGGGATGGTGTGTGTTATCTTGGTTTTTCATGACACATGTGCTTTTGCATTGGGATGTACTGTGGTGGTATTGTGTTCCCCAAAATATTGTGTACCTTAATAAACTTATCTGGTGTCAGAGACAGAACAGCCACAATATTAAACATAGAGGATAGGCAGTGGTAGCACACGCCTTTAATCCTAGCATTCCAGAGGCAGAAATCCATGTGTTCAAGGATATACCCAAGCATGGTGACCCACGCCTTTAATCCCAGAAAGCAAGCCTTTAATCCCAGGGAGTGGTGGTAGAAAGCAGAAAGGTATATAAGGCATGAGGACCAGAAACTAGAGGCATTTGCCCTGGAGAGGCATTTGCCCTGGAGAGGCATTTGGCCTGGTTAGGCATTTGGCCTGGAGAAGCATTTGGCCTGGTTAAGCATTCAGACTTCTAGCAGCAGTTCAGCTGAGACCCATTCTGGATGAGAACTCAGAGGCCTCCAGTCTGAGGAAACAAGACCAGCCGAGAAGTTGGCCAGGTGAGGTTAGCTGTGGCTTATTCTGTCTCTCTGACCTTCCATTGTTCACCCCAATAACTGGCTGAGGTTTGATTTTATTAATAAGAACTATTAAGATTCATGCTACAATGTACAGATCTGGAGTTGGACCATTAGTCACTTTCCTTTTCATGTCAGCTTTTCCAGTGGAAATGTTTGCAATGTGTAGGAGGGACTAGGTTGTAGTAGGTCTGGCAAGTCATTTCTTCTGTTAGACTGTTTACCAGGGCACCGGGCTCTACTTCCATCATTCCTCCTACGAGTAGAAGAATACTCTTAAAACGTGTGATAAGGATGCTGATGTTAGCTCTCCACATTGATGGCTTCTGGCATGGGTGCAGTGGGGGGGGGGATGACTCAGTTCTATTTAAGGGGAAGGCCTTAAATGATCATAAGAGATCATAAGAGAGTTTGATCATACTCCATTGCATATATAGATACCACAAATTGGGCTTGATTTTTATTTTTATTAATTTTTCTTTTTTATTTTTTTGGGGGGAGGTCACAAAGGCTGGGGGCAGACATGGAAGGACTGAAAAATGAGTGTGATCCTGGTGCATGATGTGAAATTCCCAAAGAATCAATAAAAATTAAAAAAGAGTTGAATACTATTTGAAACTACAGTCACTATCAAGAGGTAGACTAACTATTAAAATAGAGCAATACTCACTGCAAAACTCCTTATGCACCAAATACCTTCAGGTGCCTTGTGTACCAAATCAGTCCTTGTGTACCAGTCGTGTTAGGGAGTGAATGAGCACCAACAGTAGTATGTGTACTGGTGTATTCACTATTGAGGGTATGAGTATGAAGAAAGAGAATAAAAACACAGTAAAGCAGTAGTGGTGTGGATTTTGTAGAAAATGAAGATGGGGATCATAAATAGAAGGGTGAAGTGTAGGGACAAAAGTCATGTGAAAGATGGAGCAACTATGCTGTTTTCAGTCCATCTTTAAGCCCAACCAACCCCAGCCCCTTGTTGCTGCTGTTTGCTCCTGACAACACCAGGCTATATGGCCCATGAGCTTCTTAGGATTCTTCCATCTCTTGTCTCACTGTAGGAGCCCAGTATTCCAGACATGTACTACTGAGCCTGGCTTCACATGCGTTCCTGGGATTCGAAATCAAGTCTCCACACTCATGTGGCAAGTGCGATACCCACTCAGCCATCTTTCCAGCACCTTTCATTTGTTATTATTATGGCTTCTTTAGCATTTTCTTGATATAAGACCATTTGTGCTGTGCTTTTTTTCTTTTTTAACCATGCAAGAATTCTGTATTTTTTTCAAATTCTTTCTCTATATATGGATTTTTTCTATTCTGCTAATGTGTTATATCACATTGATTGTCTTATGTTCAATCATCCTTGTGTTACTGGAAGAATTAGCATTTTGTCATAAGCCCAATATACTACTGAACTTGATTTACTAGTATTTTGTTGAGGTTTTTGTATTTAAATTCATAAAGGATACTAGATTGTCGTTCTATTTTCTTTCTATAACATCTGTGTTTTGGTACCAACGCAATTCTAGATGAAGAGAGTGAGTTGGAAAGTGTTCCTTTCTTGTCTTTTTGGAGCTGTTTTAGAGCTGGAGTCACCACGTTTGCTTTGATTATTCATTAGAACTCAATAGAGATCCTGCAGACCCAGACTTTCCTTTGTGGGAAGTTTTCAAACGACAATGGAGTTGCGTTCCTTTTAGATCCCATCACAGTTTTCTCTGACTTCTTGAGTCAGCTTGGGAAGTCTGTGTATTTTTAGAACCTTGGCCATTTTTTCAGAGCAGTTTTACTCTTTGGCATAGACTTGTTCACAATCTTCTATCATCCTTAAAATTGTTCATGATATTCTCTTTTAATACTTTTTCTTCGTATTAATTTGAATAGTATCTCTGGTTTCTTTCATACTTTTAGTAACTTCTGTATTGCCTCTGTTTTCTTGCTCAATTTAGATAACGATTTGCCAATTTTGCTGATGAAAACAGCCCATTTTTTTGTCCTTAGGTAGAATTTTAAGAATAAATTACATGTACTTCTTGGGTTTGTTTCCAGGTGTTTGGTAGTAAAATAGAGTTAAAAAAAAATAAATGTTGTATTCTTCCTTGGCTCATTTCCAATTATTTATTAGTTGTAAAAATTATTTTTCCTTTTCGCTACTTCCTTCCTTCCTTGTTTCTTTCCTTGAAAATAAATTTGCACAACATGCTATTTTGAGGCATATATATATATATATACATATATAGTGGCATGGGCAAATTCAGGTACTTAAAATAGACATTGCCTTATACATTTACCATATGTTTTCTAGTGAAAACACCAGAAATCTCTTCTCTCAGCAGCTTTCTACTTATAAGTGTTATGTATCAATTAAAATTATAAGGAAGAAAACTAAAGAGTGCAATAGAGTGTTACTAAACATAGTCACTGTTGTTCAATAGATCTCTAGCACTTACTTCTGTCTAACTGATACTTTGCATTCATTGACCAATATATCTCCAGTCCCCCCTTACACGTAACCCTTGGTACATTGAATATCTAAGAGGTTTGTTGGTTTGTTGTGCTCTTGGGGATTTGGACCCATTTCACTCAGGTACTCTGGTGCTGAGATACATCCCTAGCCCTCTTTCACTTTTTATTTTGAGATAGGATGCCATTGCATTGCCCAGGCTGACCTTGAACTCACTAGTAGCACACACAGGCAAGCCTTAAATTTCCAGTTCTGCTTCAGCCTCCCGAGTAACTGGGATTAAAGGCCTTTGTCACCAGATCAAGCTCGACTTTTTACGTTTAAATGTTCATTTTTTAATAGATCCTTGTCGGAGATAATGTAGTATCTGTCTCTCTGTGTCAATAACGAAAACAAACATTTAAATAGTACAACAGCTTAGAAAAACTATTAAAATAGTTTTCCAAATGGTGACTCAAGAAATACAGTGGTTCCACAAAAACAGATATTTAGCAGCCAATTACATATAGGAAATACGGCACCATATTGACTAGGCACAGCACAGATAAATTTATTAATGCCTCTGAGACCTCTTCCAGATAAAGAAACCGGTGTAATTTTGTTCAATCCAAATTTCTCTAAATGCAGATATTCATGGTATTCACTTTTCCTTTTTTTTGAAAAAGATTGTTTTATATTTATATTTGTGTATCTGTGTGTATGTCATGTGTGTGCAGGCATCTGTGGAGGCCAGAAGAAGGCTTTAGATCCTCTGAATCTGGAGTTAAGGCAGTTGCGAGCTGCCTGCTGTAGGTGTCTGAGCTGAACTTGAGTCCTCTAGCACTCTAAGTACAAGTGTTATATGTCAATTAAAATTATAAGGAGGAAAATTAAAGAGTGCAATAGTGTTTCTAACCACTCTTAAAAGCAGAGGAATCTCTTCAGTCCTGGAATCTATCTCTCAAGGAACAGCTGTCAGAATACATTTTTTTGACTGAATATTGTTTAGAAAATACTACACAGGGACAAACAATTTACATGGGAAAGCTGAGGTTTTGTAACTGGAATGACATCACACAACTAGTTAGTAGCACATTTCTGATCCAGAAATTTGTTCTTTCTACTGTTTTATATAGACTCCCAAAGATATGTTTTCTAACCTTTCTGAGATCTAAAGGTGTACTTGCAAACAAACAAACAAACAAAATCAAACAAACTAACACCCTCAAAAACAAACAAACAAGAACACTGAATTTTTAAGGTAATTCCAGTTTCCCAAACTCCAAGATGTGGTCCAAATGTCCAGAAATGGATTCGTCCTGGACTATAGGAGGATTTCTGGCAGTTAGATAAAAGCCAGCATTCCTCAGGAACCTGTGAAGTCAGTCCCAAAAGGATTTCCTAATCACTGGCGGAAGGGACAAACGGCTATCTGTGGCGCATACTAGCACACCAAAGCCCATGCTGGCCTCCAGGCTCCCTCAGTGTCACAAGTGCCTGTTACACATTTCAGAGTCCATGCTCTTCTCACCTCCTCCTCCACCCTAACCCTCCCCAGCAGCTTCTCATTCTCCTCATCCGTCTACTATTTTCACTCTTCTCTCTCTCCCCTCAACACTGCTGCACCCCTGCCTGCTTCTCTGGCTATGTTGTCTACTCATCCCTGCTGTTCTCCCCTCTCTCACAGATCACCCTGGCCATGTCCAGTCTGCTGGCCATGTTCAGTCTACTTCTTTCTCTCTATACTCTGTATTCTTCCAGATGCCTCTGACTCCTCCCCATCCCTCCCTTCCTGCCTCCCACCTTGCCCCTTACTCTCTCTCTCTCTCTCTCTCTCTCTCTCTCTCTCTCTCTTCCTTCCTGCCTCTCACCCCCCCTTTCTCTCTCTCTCTGTCTCTTATCTATAATAAAAAATCCTCCCCTTAACCATACCAGGGAGTGGTAATGCTGTCAGTTTATACACCTGGAGCTGAACACTCAGGAGGGGCACAAATGGACCCTGTCCAAGCATGGCTCCCCTCCTAACTGAACCAATCTGGCAGTCATGTGGCCAGTTTATATAAAATTCACAGGCTACTTTTCAAGTTTTCAAACTACCTATGTGTCCTCTAGTCCTATTTTGTGAGTGTTCTATCTCCTGACTAAATGTCATGGCTTATGTCAGAAACAAGATATAACTTGAGAGCAATCCCAAAGGCTGGGTCAACATATTTACTCAATCAATTCATTAAATATTTAAGCATCTACTATGTGTCAGGTATTGTTTGGGGTACATGAAGTATGTAAAGTGAACAAACAGACTAAAATCCCTTCCTTTGGGGGTTTTTGTTTAATGAGAGATTGAGAGAGAGAGAGAGAGAGAGAGAGAGAGAGAGAGAGAGAGAGAGAGAGATTATACTCTGTTAGCATAACAAATAAGGACTTTTGCTTTGCAAGGTGCCACAGGAAATAAGAGAGTACTGTAAACCATTACGAGTGTGGAACAGGAGAGGTGGGAGGGCATGGAAGACGTCTTTGATACTATGCTTGGGTATAGCCAAAGGGCATAGAAATTATGTGGGAGGTAACGTTTAGGGCTGGTGAGAGGCTCTGCAGGTAAAAGGGTTTGCCTCCAATCCTGAAGACACAACTTCAGTCCCCAGTCCTCACATGGGAAAAGGAAGAAATGACTCCCAGTTGCTCCTGACCTCCACACTCACACTGTAGCACACATGCACATGGACATGAGTGTGCACACACACACAATGTGAAAATAAAGAAATAGAAAAACATTTGAAAAATCAAGTCAGTACTTAAATGAATATCTGAAGAACATAAAGGAATAAGTCATATGGAGCTGTGGAGAAAGACATTTATGTGAAGGGAAAGGTAAGCCCGCTTGGGGACAACTTGCTGGCCTTCCTTCCATAGCAGATCTCTTTGCAAAAGCATCTGAATTTCTACACCAAAAACTTGTTATGGTATAAAAACTCTTTGCTCTGACTTTAGGGTCCATAAAGAAGTAAACATTCCTTTGCTCAAGAGCTCACGGGCTACCCGAGGCAAGGCTAGCTGGTGACTTAATAGCAAGAGAGGATGTCGAAGAGCAACTAGTAAAAGATAATGCGATAAAGGCCAGAGCGAGCTTTTCTGCTAGAGCTCCTGCCAGCCCGGCCCCTGCCAGTCCTGCCTCTGCTAGCCCCTCCCCTGGCAGCACCACCTCTGCCAGCCCCGTCCTGGCTAGCCCCTCTCTTTACCAACCTCCCTCTTTGGAAACTACCGTAGAGTTTAAGAGCTTAAGTGATTTAATTTTGAGGAGACTGAGTATCTCTTTTCAGACTCCTCCATTCCGTGTGACGTAGTTAAGAGATGTAGTTGCTCTGGAAACAAACAGACCTGGCTTTAAATCCTGTCACTTGATTGCTAAATGGCCGGGGAGAGTTGATTTTGGATTGTGGTGAGAGTTAGAGAAAACACCTTATTTTCATTCCTGCTGGTTGGTCGGATCATTTCCTTGAGGCCAGTGTGCCACCACCCACAGGCTTAGAGAATTGTTCTCCGTTCAAGTTGAAACCTAGGCAATTCCCTGCCTCTAAACCCCACAGACCATCTGTAACAAATGAGACTGTCAAGAATCTGTTGACTAGCCTCAGGTGCACAGCCAGGCACAACTCAAAGTCTCCCCAACCCCCCACTCAGCATCCTTCCCAGCACCCTTAGGGTAGAGATGACAAGGTGTGAGAGAACATCTGAACTCCTGCACTCAGCATCCCACCCAGCCACCTTAAGGACAGAGAGGACAAGGTATTGGGGGAACCTCTGAACTGAAGCAGCTGAGGGTCAGAGGCGTGATCTCTGTATCTTGTCTCTAAGAACAGAGTTTTGACAGTAACTTTGGTTAAATCTATGCCCCCGGCTCTGGTGAATTACAAGTATGGGGTCATTACACTGTTTGGTTGGATATTTAATAGAAAAAAAATCTGTTCTTGAGATGGCTAGAGTCTTACCAGTACAGTTTGTATTGGTTATTCCTTTAAAATAGTGTAACCCCAGTAACTGAACAATGTCCTCTCCAAGGTTGGGACCTACCACACTTTGCAGGGCAGGTGTGTGCAGTGCCGGAAGCCAGTCTCTGTTCTGAATAACATGCTGGGTTTCAGCCTTATTCCCTGATGTCTCCAACTTTCCAAGCTAGTGCTGCTTCAAAGGCACCTTCGTTTCAACTCTCCCACTGGCCTATGCTTCTTTAAAACTGGGTCTGGGTCATTCACTCCCCACATAATTCAGGAAGCCATACCTAACGAGGAATGCCGTCAGGCATGGTATCAGCTTCTGAATGGGCCTGAAATACACGGACTGTGAAGGCCAAATGCTTTAATTTGGGGGACATGAGCTGAATGTAAAAGCTTCACTGTTGTGTTCAAGGATGGGAGGGGGAGAGTCTATCCTTCTATGGCAATTTTTGATTAATCAGACCAGCTAACCGTCTGTGGTCTTGGCTCTGTAAATAGAAGGCAGATGCCACTGTGGGGGCCGCCAGGGGAAGGAAAACGGCAGAAAGGACTTGGAGCTGTAGCAATCTCAATGAAAAGGATTTGGAGAAATAATACACAAGGCTTCAGACACTTTACTATAATTAGGGAGCAGACACAGCCATAGCACCTTACTCAGAGGAGAGCTGCCTAGATGTTTCAGGCAAGCATCTCCAATCTCCTTGTCAAAAGCAAACAACAATGAAAAGATCTGGGGACATAAATTATCAACTGGATATCCAATCACGAGTTCCTGGACTTTCATATGTAGCTCTTCTTTACAAGTGTATGTTTGTTCTCTTAAAAAACATAAAATCCATATTCAGTAGGTCTTGTCTGTGCCAGGCACTTTACAACCCTTCTCTGCTTGGTACTTGTAAAGGCTCTGTCAGAGAATTGGCTTTGTTTGGTTGGTGCTGTTTTCCTAATTGCCTTCTTCGTGTGGGGATGGAAGGCTGAGGGGGCAAAGGCCCTTGGTGTGACTCCTACATTCAGCCAGGGAAGGCAGTGGAAGACCAGGTCAGGAGCAGCAGTTGCTGTCCACTCAGGGATACCCAACCTCTGGTTGGAACACTAGGTCTGATGTCATTGTCTGCATAGTTGGTCATCCTTACCATGACAGCGGAGGGAACTGAGGCACAAACAGCCCAAGGCATTATAGTGAGTGAGAGACAAAATGTGCATGGCCAGACTGAATAGACAGGGGAATGCTGACTCTCCAGCTCCCTGACAACCAACCCATGTAGTGGGTGGCTGTTCATGCCATGCCCTGAAGCCATGCCCTAGCGAAGTAGTAGGTAGCTATTAGATACCTGCCCCTGGGGCGTGACCAGAAATGCATGCATGTACCGCTCTCTCCTCCTTGTAGATGTTGGGTGCTGAGATGGACCAGGGCAGAGCTTTCGGGAGAACAGCTTTGGACCATGCATCACCTTTCTAGGATCCCGCTACAATCCCTATTTTCTGTATTGTGAGTTTCCTGTATTATGAGTTAACCCTCCAATAAATTCCTTTAATCATTAAGCTATTTCCATGGATTGGTAGCGATGTAATTGCATTAAACCCAGGAAGTCAAACCTCAGCCTTTGTAGTTAATGCACATGGCAGGCCATGCACAGTAAGCGCCAGCTGCCTTAGCTGCCTTCCACCTCAGAACAGCCAGAGAAAACCAAACATGCTCCCCAAATATGCCACATCAGGTTCCCCATCCTAAGTAGACCATCATCTGTTCCTCCAGGCTAGCAGGTACCAGAAGCTGCTTCATCTACAGCTCTCCCCTTCCTTGTGTGTCTTTGTGTGTCTCTCCAACAAGAGAAATGAGCGCCCTTGCTGTAGTGGCCCCTGAGTAGGCTGATGTGGATAGTCTCCATTCAGGTGTCCAGGAATAATAATAATAATACAAGCCTCACAGGCTTGTCACAGCATCAGCATGGTAATGTAAAGTCCTTAAAATACAAATTCATCTTCTGAGCCAGTTTCACAGTGGGAAGACAGATTCTAACAAGTGATTTGCAAATGAGAAATTTTGAAAGCTACTCCAGTGTGGAGATTTGGGTGAACATTTAGTTGTGGCTCTTTTGTAACACCCAGAGCAATATTGTTATTATCACTCTATAAATGGGAAGGCAGAGACTCGGCAAAGCTGAAATCAGAGAAAGAAGATTGATGCCAAGCCCATGCAATTTCCACTTCTCAAGTTCACCCTCCAGCAGAAGTTTTAAATAGGTTCCCTTGCAGATATCTCCTCCTTGGGGGATTGTGCGTGCCTAGCTTTGATTGAGCACAGAGGGGTGGGCCAAACAACTCCTTGATTTGTGTATCCACCAACTACATTTGTATCATGAAGCAATATAATGATGGAACTTTCTGAAGTAGGTGTCAGAGTTGAAATTAAATAGATTTATAGGGTGGGTCCCCAGAAGAACAAGACCCGAAGCAGAATATTTTCCAGGCATTGTTCTGTGATGGACAGAGGGGAGTAGGAAGCCAACTTACCTTAGCGAGATCTCTGTTTCACTCTCATGAATGGTTCAAAGATGTCTCGTGACATAGGTAGATAGTCTTTAAATTGAAAGGTTGTATTGATTATTAATATGGAAAAAGAGCATCAGGAGCCATTGGAAATAGACAATTCCTATTATGTAAGAGGATGCTTGGGGCTAGAGTTGTATGTAAATTGTAGAACACTTCCTGACAAACTTAAGTTCTGGAATTTGATCTCCAGTGCCAAAAAAGAAGCAAGTGAAAAGGAAACTACTTACCGGGTGTTTAGACACCACAGAGAAAGAGACGGGAAGGAACCTCACCCAAGAAGTGAGCCTTCTGGTCCCTTTCAGAGGATGCTGCCTTTTGCAAAGGATAATAGAACGGCTAATGATTTTGGATCTTGGTGAGGAATAGAAATATATAAAGGACTTAGGAAGATGCTGTTCCACAGTGAAAGTTCATTTTGCTGTAATGGAAACAAAATCTGAAATAGTCCAGCAGAGCCTGGAATGGGGAAAAGATGGGAAAGATGAGGAAGCAAATGTTTTAGAAGACATTTCAATGGCTAAGTTAGCAGCAGAACTTAGTGTACCCCGGATGCTGTTGCTCTTTTGACACGTGTGCCAATTATAGCACTGCACGGCCTTGTAGCCAGAGGCATGGCTCACAGATTGCCTCACACTTGTGTGACTAATATTCCCTTGTCTAAACTGTAGGACTTAAAGAGGTATAAAAGTCCCTTTTTTCCCTAATTTTGATGACAAAGAAATAAATATTGGGAAAAAGTCTGGCTGGTAGAGAGGGTTTCCTCAAACGTACCTCCACCCCAACTCAACCTTCTCCAACCCTTGTAGTCCTCATAATCGCAGCAGTGAGGAGCCAGAAGCCAGGGCTGTCCTCAGAGTCTGTCTGGACTGGGAACCCTCAGCCTGCACACATTATGAATTTACTTTACTCACTTT
This sequence comes from Peromyscus attwateri, assembly GCA_902168425.1. Lineage (NCBI taxonomy): Eukaryota > Metazoa > Chordata > Mammalia > Rodentia > Cricetidae > Peromyscus > Peromyscus attwateri. Next base: position 16,107 of record CABHPP010001626.1, on the reverse strand, counting down.
CTAATTGTGACTCTTGTCCCTGCCACATTTGTCCATCCACTATGTAAGTCTGGAGTCCAAACTTGAGAAGAAAGATTTGTCTTTGTCTAAGTAAGCAAATGAAAAAAAAAAAACCACAGTTATCATTCAATACATTTCTTTAGTTCAAAAACAAATTGAACTTTATAGAAGGAATAGATGAAAATCTCTCCCTATACAAGACACTAACAAAGGCCAAGTACAGATAATGTATTTGAAAAACATGTTCAGCATCTTAATGGGACTGAAGAGAATTCTGTACCTTGGAAAAGCAATCCAGACAATGAGCAAAAGGATTACTTAACCGTGAAAACTTGGGTTAGTGGAGTTTTAAGTATTTGAGCTGATTTGGGTGACAGTGGGCAATGACTGTCATCATAAGAGACTCTGTGTAGGGCAAGTTAAGACAGACAATAGCTCCAGCAGTAACACCATTGTGTTCGCCAGTGCAGGGATAGCTCCAAAGTGACATTCAAAACAAAACCACCCATTCAGAATGTCTTAAACATCCTGTTTCTTCCTACCAAGATGCCATTGTCTATGAGAAGTCCAATGGTGAAAGAATTTAGGTTCAGGTGTGTCAGCCGGGTGAGAGTAGGGGGCCATTAATAAAATATATGAAACAGCAAAAGCAGTATGTCTCTTATGGATTAGTGAGGAGGCCGTAATGTGCCTTGAAGGCAAAAGAGGGTAAGCTGTCTGAGACATGTCCAGCCAGTCATCCAGTAGGGATCAAAGAAGAAAGAAAAGGCAAGGGACTGAGTCCTACAGCCTTTCCTAGTGGATAAAGCCAAGTGGCCCAAGTCCACAGAGTCGCACTGACTGAGAGGTGACCACACTGGCATCCATACAGTGTGTATAGAGCATGTTAATCAGTGAGGCGAGTCAAGCAGGTTCTATTCAGCTCTCACAGACAGAATTCATACCAGGAGGTATGGTAGAAGGCATATATCTAAACCGGCTACTTTAAGGGACTGAAAGGAGGTAGAATTACAGAATCGAAGTGGCTGAGCCTGGCCTCTAGAATGAGTAAGTCTTCATTGTATTCAAAATAAAGGCTGAAGCAATATATAATTCTGGGACTTCACCCAGGTAGTCTATTACACTCATTTAAAAAAGTCTTTTAGTATATTTGACAATATTCATATAATATTTTTCTTATTATATCATGGCACCCAAGTGATCCTGAGCATCATATTCACCATCTGATAATCTGCTCTACACAGGCAGATAATATGACACAGTATTCCTTTGTTTTTTAATCTTCTACTCTAAAAATGATCATGTATGAATCCTGTACCATGAGATCTGTAGGTGCTGGGTGCTGGGTGCTGGGTGCTGGGGTGCTCTTCTGTATGTGTCCCTTCAGGAAAGAGAGGTTTCCCCAGCTTTACAGAAGCCTTTCTATTGCGGTCCCAAAACAGACGTTGGCCAAGGGGGTATCTTATATGAAGTCATGGCCCTTCCCCACCAGTAGTTCCCAATCATCCTAACATCCACATAGGAATAAAGAACTATTTGTGTTCCTATAAAGTAAGTCTGAAGGCATCCACCATCTCCATAAGGTGGCTCAAGCCCTTTGTGTGGCAGCATTGCGATTGGTCTTGTCTTTTTGATGAAGCATGTTCCCATTACCTTCCACAGACATTATTCCAAATAGCAGGGGCCAATAAATGCCATACACACAAATTTCCGCCTCAGCTGCTGTTTCCCAGGAAACCTAAGCTAGCAGGGAAAGACCTCCTCCGTGATCTACTGCTGAATGAAGAAGACAAATTGCACAAACAGTAGCAGCAGTGAGTTCATTTACAAATAATGGAAAAACAAAAGCAAATATTTTATGTATGTGAATGCTCAGATAAAAGAATAGAACAATAGACCTCCCCCCATGTGTGTGGGGGGTGGTTGTGCATGTGTGTGTGTGTACACAGGAATTGGCAAGTGAGTGTACATCTGTATGCATATGCATGTGGATGCCAGACAACAATCTCAGGCATCATTTTTATTCACCTTGTTTTTTGAGGCAAGGTCTCTCACTGGCCTGGAGTTCTCCAGATCAACTAGACTGACCAGCTTGTAAGCCCCAAAGATCTGCCTATCTCTGCTTCTTAGCACTGGAATTATAAATACTATACCCAGATCTTAAAATATGGATTCTGGAGATTGAACTCCAGTCCCTATGTTCACAAGGCAAGCACAAAAGACAGGAAAGAAAATCTTATAGACATCCAGAGATTAAAATTAAAAGTTTTCTAAGTATAAATGAGCTCATTTGACAGGAGAATTAAAAAAATACCCAGTACCAAAATTCAAAAGAATAACCACTGCATTTGAGGAGAAAATATCATGATGGAAGGATTATAAAGAGTACCAGGAAAGTCTGGTACATACAAGGACTAAACATTCCCCACACACATATTGCATACTTTGCCCTAATAAAAACTGTTTAAAGCATTGATGGGATGATGTGCTCAATCTGGAACTAAGTCTGCTTTCTGTTGTGGCAAAACAAAAACAAAAAGTAAAATTCAAGAAAATGGTACATGAAGCTGGTGCTTTATAAAGAAGGCTCACTTAGGTAAGAGTTTTGGGATCTGACAGCTCCAAATCAGAAGTTCTTTTTTATTTGGCTCCTGGGAAGACTCTGACTATATTACAACATGGTAGAGCAGCATGAAGGAAAATGACTGCAGAGAAAGTTGAGTGCATGCAGTGGCCCTGTTCACTAATAGTGTGCTTTCCTGAGAACTGTTGTGCCCAGATTGTGACCCCCAGAGAGACCACCAAGGACGAGCATACCAGAATGCAAAAGCAAGGTTTATTTCTGCTACAAGTCACGACAGGGAACTCATCTCAAGCACTCACTAGCAGTGAGGCAGGGAGGAGTTACTCTTTCTTGGGGAAGTTAGTTTTTATAGGCAAAACCCATAAAGTTTCTTAGAGGGGAGGGGGTTAGTACGGGTCCATCCTTGATTGGTCCAGTTTTTCCCGGGCCTGGACTTTGTCTTATTTCAGCTTATCTGTTTGCCCTGTCAGGAGTTTTACAACCCATCTCTGGGGTCTGGTCATGTTATCTCCAGAGAGGGGCATCTCGTGGTTAATCAGTCTGGTTAATCACCAGACATCCTTTGTTCTTTTGAAAACACCTGACTTCACCCTCTCCAGGAAGGGGGAACTGACTCAGTTCTGTTTATTTTTAGGATATCTCTTCCCTCAGCTCTTTTGGGTTTCTGGGGGAACTGTGTCTGGGTCTTTGGTGGGGGTCTTTCAAGAACTAGTTCACATCACAGAACTACATTAAATATTTATTCTAATATGTTTAAGTGTTTTATCTACATGTATATGTGTACACCACATGTGTGCAGTGCCCATGAAAACCAGGAGAAGGCATCAGATTCCTTGGACCTGTAGTTACAAAGGGCTGCAAGATGCGATGTGGGTGCTGGGAAGATCCAGGCCCCCAGGGAGAGAGAACAGAATAAATTAACTCCTTCTTGAAAGCAGAACTCCTAATGACCTCACTCTTTTGTTGTTGTTGTTGTTATTTTTGTTATTTGTTTTAAATCAAGATTCACAGTGTCTTGTGTCATTGTGGCACTCTTGAATAAATTGGTTTTTGTTTTAGTAGATTCTTCATCCTCTTCTCCCCAACCCTTCTACTACCCCTAATCTCCCCTTTTTATCCCCCAAGTCTCTTCCTCTCTCCTGTCCTATGTGTCTTCCTGCACACTCCCTTCTTCCTCATCACCTTTTTGTTAACCTCTTGGTCTTCTTTCTAGTTTTTCAGGCTTTACCCACATTCTCTCTCTCTCTCTCTCTCTCTCTCTCTCTCTCTCTCTCTCTC
>CABHPP010001625.1:0-16356 GCA_902168425.1 Peromyscus attwateri | reverse complement strand
GTTTTGAGTTTCTCTCCATTTAATTTGATGTTGGCTGTCAGCTTGCTGTAAATTGCCTTTATTATATTTAAGTATGTTCCTTGTATTCCTGATCAATCTAGAATGTTTATTATGTTTACAGTGTTGGATTTTGTCAAAGGCTTTTTTAGCATCCAATGAGATGATCATGTGTTTTTTTTTTCTTTCAGTTTGTTTATATGGTGTGCTACATTGACAGATTTTGGTATGTTGAACCATCCTTGCATCCCTGGGATGAAGCCTACATGGTCATGGTGGATATTTTTTTGATGTGTTGCTGGAATCGGTTAGCCAGAATTTTATTGAGTATTTTTGCATCAATGTTCATGAAGGAGATTGATCCGCAATTCTTTCTTTGTTGCATCTTTGTGTGGTTTGCGTATCAGGATAACTTTTTATGTAACCTCATAAAAAGAATTTGGTAATGTTCCTTCTGTTTCTATGGTGTGGAACAATTTGAAGAATATTGGTATTAGCTCTTTTTTGAAAACCTGTTAGAATTCTGCACTGAAACCATCTGGTCCAGGACTTTTTTTGGCTGGGAGACATTTAATTACCGTTTCTATTTCCTTACGGGTATTTAAATACTTTATCTGGTCTTGATTTAACTTTGGTATGCAGTACCTATTTAGAAAATCATCCATGTCTTTTAGATTTTCCAATTTTGTGGAGAAAAGGTTTTTGAAGTATGACCTAATGATTCTCTGGATTTCCTCGTTGTCTGTTGTTATGTCCCTTTTCATTTCTGACTTTGTTAATTTGGATGCTCTCTCTCTCTGCTTTTTGGTTAATTTGGATAAGGGCTTATCTATCTTGTTGATTTTCTCAAAGAACCAACTCTTTGTTTCATTGATTCTTTGTATTGTTCTCTTTGTTTCTATTTTATTGATTTCAGCCCTCTAATTATTTCCTGGCATCTGTTTCTCCTGGGTGAGTTCGCTTCTTCTTGTTCTAGAGCTTTCAGTTGTGCTGTTAAGTCACTAGTGTGAGAATTCTCCAACTTCTTTATGGGGACATTTAGAGCTATGAATTTTCCTCTTAGCACTGCTTTCATAGTGACCCCTAAGTTTGGGTATGTTGCACATTCATTTTCAATAAATTCTAGGAAATCTTTAATTCCTTTCTTTATTTCTTCCTTGACCCATTGGTGATTCAATTGGGCATTATTCAGTTTCCATGAGTGTGTAGGCTTTCTGTAATTTTTATTGTTGTTGAAATCTAACTTTAAGCCATGGTAGTCTGATAAGACACAAGAGGTTATTTCAATTTTTCTGTATCTGTTAAGATTTGCTTTGTGACCAAGCATGTGGTTGATTTTGGAGAAGGTTCCAGGGGGTGCTGAAAAGAAGGTGTATTCTTTTGTATTAGGGTAGAATATTCTGCAGATATCTATTAAGTCTATTTGAGACATAATGTCTGCTAGTTCCCTTATTTCTCTATTAAGATTCTGTTTTGCAGACCTGTCCATTGGTGAGAGTGGGGTGTTGACATCTCCCAATACTAGTTTATGGGGTTTGATGTGTGATTTAAGCTTTAGTGATGTTTCTTTTATGAATGTTGGTGCCCTTGTATTTGGGGCATAAATATTCAGAACTGAGACTTCATCTCCTCAGATTTTCCCTGTGATAAATATGTAATGTCCATCCTGATCTCTTTCAGTTGATTTTAGTTTGAAGTCTATTTTATTAGCTATTAGGATAGCTACACCAGCTTGCTTCTTAAATCCATTTGATTGGAAAGTCTTTTCCCAGCCTTTTATTCAGAGGTGGTGTCTGTCTTTGAAGTTGAGGTGTGTTTCTTGTATGCAGCAAATGGATGGTTCTTGTTTTGTATACATTCTGTTAGCCTGTGTCTTTTTATAGGTGAATTGAGACCATTGATAATGATGGATATTAATGATCAGTTATTGTTAATTTCTGTTATTTTTTGGTGGTAGTGTTGTATGTGTCCCTTCTTTGGTATTTGTTGGTATGTCACTATCTATTGCCTGTGTTTTCATGGGTGTATCTAACTTCCTTAGATTGGATTTTTCCTTCAAGTGCTTTCTGTAGGGCTACATTTGTGGAAAGATACTGTTTAAATCTGGTTTTATCATGGGATATTTTGTTTACTCCATCTATGGTGATTGAGATTTTTGCTGGGTATAATAGTTTGATTTTGCATCCAAGGTCTCTTAGTGTCTGCATAACATCTTTCCAGGACCTTCTGACTTTTAGAGTCTCCATTGAGAATTCACATGTTATTCTTATGGGTCTGCCTTTATATATTACTTGGCCTTTTTCCTTTGCAGGTCTTTTTTTTAGATAATTTATTTATTTGTATTTTATGTATATCAATTTTTTGCCTGCATGTATGTCTGTGTGAGGGTGTCAAATCCCCTGGAACTGGAGTTACAGACAGTTGTGAGCTGCCATGTGGGTGCTGGGAATTGAACCAGGGTTCTTTGGAGAAGCACCAGTGCTCTTAACCACTGAGCCATCTCTCCAGCCCTTTCCTTTGCAGCTCTTAATAATATTTTTTTCTTTATTCTGTATGTTTAGTGGCTTGATTATTTTGTGGCAAGGGTACTATCTTTTTTTGATCCAGTCTATTTGGTGTTCTGTAATCTTCTTGTGTCTATATAGGCATTTCCTTCTTTAGGTTGGAAAAGTTTTCTTCTATGATTTTGTTGAATATATTTTCTGTGCCTTTGAGTTGGTATTCTTCTCCTTCTTCTATCCCAATATTCTTAGGTTTGATTTTTTCATGGTATCCCCAATTTCCTGGACATTTTGGGTTATGACTTTATTGTATCTTCAATGCCAGAGATCCACTCTTCCATCTCTTGAATTCTGGTGGTTATGCTTGCATCTGTAGTTCCTGTTCATTTACTCAGATTTTCCACTTCCAGCATTTCCTCTGTTTGTGTCTTCTTTATTGTCTTGATTTCAGTTTTCAAATCTTGAACTGTTACCCTCACCTGTTTAATTGCTTATAGTTGTTGTGGTAGGTATGTGTCTGTGTGTTTCTGTGTGGTAGCTCCTTGCCACTGTATAAAGGGAGTTAGTTCTGTCATCAAAAAACATTGGTTCTGCATAAAAAATGATTTTGTCACTTGTTAAGGAGAAGTACCATTATGGAACAAATTATGTCAACCATACTGTGTCTTCTCTTGATTGTGTCAATTAAGTGAAGTAGTTGAATACTAAGGTGTAAGACACTGGTGGTTCCCTAAGATGTAGTATGGGCTTGAATAATGTAAGACTCTGCTCACTGCATACCTGCTTTATCATGCGTCTGACTTAATCAAGTGCAAGCTTATTTATGTGTAGGTATAGAAACATATTGTTCCGTTTCATTAAAATTTCAAGGAAAGTACACTGTACTTTCCATTTCCAATGTATCACAAACCAGTTCACATGACGTTTTTTCTTTTCCTCAGAGCAGTAATAATTGGAGCCAACAGTAAAGAGAAACTTAAAGGAAAAAAGGAGAAAAGATTTATGAGGAATAGATTATTCCTGACTTAGAAATTATTTTTAGCCGGGCGGTGGTGGCGCATGCCTTTAATCCCAGCACTCGAGAGGCAGAGCCAGGCGGATCTCTGTGAGTTCGAGGCCAGCCTGGTCTACCAAGTGAGTTCCAGGAAAGGCACAAAGCTACACAGAGAAACCCTGTCTCGAAAAAAAAAAAAAAAAGAAAAGAAAAGAAATTATTTTTAATTGTACTTTGACCAAGGTAGAGATCCTAGTTTATTAGGAGAAAAGAGGCAGCATTTAACTCAAGCCTAGTGGAGCATATATGTTTGTCATGCTCTCAGAGTGTTTCCCTGATTTATGTCCATGAATGGAAACGTGTCTGTTTCAGGACAACACAGCCAGTCAAATTGTACCAGACATGTATTCTCCTTGATCTTAAATTTAAAATCTTTATTATAGAATCTACTGGTAAAAGCATGGTTAAAGAAGGTATCTTTTCACTGCCCAGGCAGATTCTTTACATAATCTCAGTGAGTCTCAAGTGCCTTCTGTAGGTATGGAATTGATACAGTCAGAGACTAAATGATACCATATATCTAAGAACCATGCAATTCAGATACCAGATTTATCTTGTAGGAAGCTATTAGTCTACATGAAGTTACCAAAAAAAATTGAGAAAATTCAGGCAAATTAAAATAGTTGTAATTTGTTATTCTCACTGTGAGTAAGGAGAAGCACATGGTTTGTATAATTTGTCATCATTATGCTTCTGTCTATTTCTCTAAACTGATTATATTTAATTCTACCCCCAGTTTTATTTCCTTCCTCCTACTCTGGGTTGCAGTCTGTTTTCTTTCTGCAGAGTGTTGACATACATGTCGGGATTGTGGTGAGAGGTTCATTCATTTATGAGGGAGGTGGTTATGCTGGAGAATTTCCTATTCAAAGAAGATCATTGCATCTTCTTCAGATTAGGATTAGTTTCTCTTTAATCCTGTTTAGGACTTTTAAAATTATGACTTTCCTTCTAAGACAGTAATTGGTGTTCATTAGAATCCTATTGAAAAATATGCATAGGTTGTAGGAACTGAAATTTGAATATGGAAATTTAAACAACACCATGGAGTTTCTGGGTAATCTACATTTCTGCACAGAGACATGCAGGGCAAAAAGCCCTGATTCTGGTAAATACCTTACCTTGGTGCAAGAAACAGACAAAAATAATAAAATGTTGTCTAGTATTAAAGGAGTATCTGAATAATTACCATGCAATGCATGTAGAAAACACAGATAAACTGAGTATGTGTGCAGATTACTATGTAGTCAATGCCACTTTCAGAGAGTGTTCCATGAATTCCGCTTATAATTAAATTAATAAAGTCCTGTTTTGCAAAGCAGCTTTAAATATGAGGGCATTTTGTAACCATCGATATATGTTAAATTTCCAACAACAACAATGATGTTAAAGGATAGAATTCAGTGTTTTTCACTAAAATCTTAAGGTATTAGAGGGTTCTTGGGAACTCACACATTGTAAAGAAATCCACGTGGTTCTCCTCATTTTTCTTTCTTTCCTTCCTTCCTTCCTTCCTTCTTCTTCTTCTTCTTCTTCTTCTTCTTCTTCTTCTTCTTCTTCTTCTTCTCCTCCTCCTCCTCCTCCTCCTCCTCCTCCTCCTCCTCCTCCTTCTTTTTTAAATTTATTTATTTATTGTATTTTTCGAGACAGGGTTTCTTTATGTTGCTTTTGTACCCTATTCTGGAACTCACTTTGTATACCAGGATGGCCTCAAACACACAGGGATTCACCAGCCTCTGACTCCCAAATGCTGGGGTTAAAGGCATGCACCACCACTGCCCCTCTCCTAATTTTTCACCCATAATTACTTAACAGTGTTCCTTGGTGAAGTATTATTATTATGAAAATAAATTTGTGAAAAGTTTTAATCACTGCAAAATTTCAGATTCTTAATACTATAAACTGTATCATAGTAATGAATAGGAAAAGTCAGTGGAGACTTTAGAGGGAAATGCAATACCTTCATGCTTCTTGGACAGAAGTAACTATATTTTTCACCCAGTTGAAGAATTACTTTCATCTGAGATACCCCACAGATACTGTGTGTTATCCTCCATGGAAGCCTCATTTTGCTTTAATCAACCACCTCAGAGTAAAAAAATGTGAGAGTCTTTAATGCTTCTTGATGTCAGCTGTGCTCAGCATCAATTTGAAATGCCCACCTTATTCTGCTAGCTCTAGCAAGTCAATTTAACCATGTTGCCAGGTCTGTACTAAAGTCATTCATGCTGGCCAAACAGCCTACCTACCTGAATGCATGAAAGTAGAACCTACCATTTTGTCTGCCTCTGGGAGCTCATGTTTTTCTACATCTCTGCTCCAATAAAGTACAGAGAGTGAGCTTTTTGATGTTGCCTTCCAGTCTCTTAGTGTGGTAGAAAGTATGTGAAGCTTTTCTGCTTTGAAACCAAAATATTATCAGCAAGGTGAAATTTTGAGATAAAGTTTCCTGAGAGGATCCAGATTGAAGGGAATGCACGTATGGAGGTGAGATTTTTGTCTGTTCTCCTACAAATGTTTATTTTGTTGTGATCCCAAACATTTACATTACCTCTCAGTTTTTACAAGGCTTTTTTTTCTATTACTGATGCAGTTGTCAAGGTAAAGGTTTTTTTTAATGCATGTCATATGAGTGTGTGCTGCTTTCCACTGTTTTCTCACCTTATTTTTCAAAATAAATTCTCTGCATTAATGCATAGTATAAAATTTTGATATAAAAAATACATGCATACCCATGTCCTAAGAAAATGGAATTGAGTCATCTCATATGAATGAGAAAGTAACTATGTTCCATGATCCTTTTACTCAGGCATCTATTTGCTCAGTACAGACTGTTGAAGAAAGAGGTACTATGAAAAAGGATGGGATGTCTTCCTGTTAATGGATAATGTTTAAAGTATTATTTCTATGAAAGACATACTGTGTTATATACAAAGTTGAAGTATTTAAATGTAATATAAACTTCCAAATGGAATTTGCCAGTCATAATGTGGTATGAAATTATCCTATCAGGCAAGTTTTCTTCTGTTTATTGTTATGTTTGTGACTAGATTCAGAGACTTCATTCCATTGTTTCTCTTTGCTATCTATTAACCCTACAGTGAACTTGTAATCCTCTTCTGTTGTGCTGACACCTGGTAACAATAACTCCCCTGGGGGCTGATGAAATACTACATCCTATGGTTATATAGTACATTTTTTGAACAAATGAACTAATGAAAATATTAAACAGGGTGCAAGGATGCCATTATTTAGATACAGCATTTGCAACTGAATCCAAAAGAAGCATTTTCACTATTTAAAATAAACTTAAGAGAGAATCTAATCATTTGTTTTTCTACAAAACTGTAAAATAGTGGAATTGTAGAATGAAACATGGAAACTAAAGGGAATACCCCATTGAAAACACTGTTGAGGTATCAATTTTCTACTGTTCCTTGGTTGTAGGCAAGTGTATTACTTAACCCAGGGTGAAAAATACGTTCAAATGAGGCTACCGCTCAGATTCCATGCACTATTTCAAATACAGGTGTCTGTTATGTTTTAATTAATGATGTCAGGGAAATAAAATGTGAAGAAGGGGTCACTACAAATTCTTACAATTGTGTTCACACTCAATTTAAAATGTCTGTGCACAGTAAAAAACAGGGTGGTGAGGCCACATACCCAGGTTGTAGAAATTGCCACAATCTGCTGGAATAACAGACCCTCTCAATGCAGAAAAAGAGAAACTAAGTTTTGATCTCTCTGTAAAAATTCATGATTTCTGCATCTCTGCTATGTCCCAAATCACTGATTGAGGACATTTTTTTTTACCTGCTTTCTGGTCTCTGAGTGTGGTAGCAGGGAATACAGGTGCTGCTACCTTTGCATGCAGAATAGTATCAGAAAAATGAAACTTTAAGATAAACTTCCTGGCCAGTGGTGGTGGCATACACCTTTAATCCCAGCACTCTAGAGGCAGAGGCAGGCGGATCTCTGTGAGTTCCAGGCCAGCCTGGGCTACAGAGTGAGTTCCAGGAAAGGCTCCAAAACCACACAGAGAAACCCTGTCTTGAAAAAAAAAATAAAATAAAAAGATAAACTTCCTGACAGGATCCATAGGAAAGGGGAAGAACAGATGGCATGTTCTCAGGTAAATGCTTGCAGAAGGATGGGACAGATTGACATTCTACACTAAAATGCTTCATTTGCAGAGCTCTCAAAAACTCTTACAAAAACTATATTTTTATATTTTCTTATATTTTTGAAATAAATTCTTCATTATCACCGTCATTTCTGTTCTACATCCTGATTTTAATTCTTTCCTGCCTCTTTTATTTCCCAATATGACTTTTCTACATTACTTCATGATCTGAAGTATTTATAAATTTTCTGATATTAGAGATGAATATTGAAACTCAATTCATACTGAGGACAACTTCAAACATTATCACTGAGAAAAGGCACATATTTCATGAAATGTTGAGATGTTGGACACTTTGATCTCATGAAAGTGTCACAACATCCTCCCTCTTAATGTATAACATTTGAAAATTGAAGATTGATTACTGATAATATAGGGATTTATTTAGTTAAATACTCTTTTGTGGTGCAAATAAGAACTCAAACCAACATAACAAAGAAAATTTGAATTTTCACTTCAGAGTCCATTGACTTTCAAGGACGTGGCCATCAGTTTCTCCAAGGAGGAATGGGAATGCCTGGACACATCTCAGAGGGATTTATACAGAGAGGTCATGTTGGAGAACTATAGCAACCTGGTTTCTGTAGGTGAGAATAAATTCTTTCATGATTGCTGCTGAGCCCTAGGAATGTCTAGCAACTTGTATTAGTATTTAAAATGTTTTCTATCAATGAATTCCAATTATTTCTACATTTTGGTGAGTGTAATAGTGACTGAAATTTTTCTTATTTTAAATTTTAAATGGCCTTTTAATTTAGACTAATAGTTCCTTAAATCTAAATATTGGCAGTCAGTCAGTCAGTTGCAATAATTTGTGAATACAGTTTGATTCCAACACTTTTGTTTTTGTAATGGGGTAATTAAAGGAAAGTTGAATGTATACAAAATGAACATTTAAGTTTTCTTAAAAATCTATAGCACCTGTCAAGTATATACTAAAAAGACTCCACTTATGAGTCTTTCTTTATGTAACTTCATATCCACTGAGTATAAGCCTCTGTTAGATCCCAACACTTTTCCACATCATGTTAAGTAATTTTCATATCTCTCCTCTAATTCACAGGCCTTTCTGTATCAAAACCAGAGCTAGTCACCTGTCTTGAACAGAACAAAGAACCCTGGATCATGAACATAGGGGAAGCAGCAGGTAGAGATTCAGGTAAGTTGGAAGGAAACTGGTTCATTTGTCAAGTACAAAGAAAGAAACACATAATGACTTCATTTGGATTAACCTAGCTCCTCACTAGAACCGATGCCTGAGAATTTCATTTAGAATTGTGTACTAGGATCAAGCACACAGAGAATTTTGCATTATTTTCCCTCATTTATTCAGAATAGTGAGTAGATGAAATTTAGAATGTCAATAGCAATTTGACAATGTTTGTGGTACTTTATATTGTGTTCCAATAAATGCGTGAATTTTTTTCCTATATGACAGTGAGTCTAGTGTTTTTCTGTATTTTTTGAAAATTTTTACAATATTTCTGGATCAATTTATTGTTATTTCTTTTACCTCTTGCATGCCATCCCTTTACCACACTAACCTAATGTCCTGATTCCCACATCCCATCTCATTCTCTCTATCAAAGAAATAACAGAAAATACATTAAAAAATTGAGGAAGATTTCTGCTGACCAACTATTTTTGAACACAAGACTTTGAATATGATTTGTATACCCTGGGGTTACCCAATTGAAAAAATGGTTTTCTGACTCCTGGAGCTAGGACTGCACATGTTCTTGTCAAAAAGTTGTGACTATTTTTCTATTTTCGACTTTACAAGCTGAGATTTTGTCTGTCTTGAGTTTCTGTGGGTTTTGGCCTTGCTGTCACAGACTTGGTGATTGTCTGGCCATTATTCTTATACTATTTGTAAACTTCTTCCCTAGAGTCATTTACCATTTTTTGTCTTTATGTTCTCTCTGCATCCATTTATTCATATGTGCCTGAACCCTGATGCAAAGATTAAGATAAAGGAATCCCAGGTAGGGATTATTTCTCCAAAATCTTCACATTAAGCTTCTTTAGTGAAGGATGAGTGATGCACAAATCTAATGGTATAACAATATAGCATTATTTGTTGGCACATGATTTCAAGTTTGGGTATAGGCTACACCATCATATAATAAAGACATTTAAATTGTTTTTAGATATATACATGTTTGAACAAGATTCTACAGAAGTACAGTTGTCTATGTTTCTCCAAAAGATTTCTCCAGTAGTCCGGAGAGATAAAAATACTTTCCTGCAAATCTGAATTGTAGAGTCAATCACCAGGACAAAGGCAGTGGAAAGAGGTTTTTGAAAAGTGTCATCCAATCATATACATGCCCATATACATAGAGTGAATAAATATATAAATGAAATTTTAAGATTATCAAGAACAGGCCTATAATCATAGTTACTCCTCTTTGTATTTGCTCTTCTACACTACTCTATCATCACTTTCATGACTTAATACTGTTTTAATTTCTCCTTTCTTTAACAGTGATGTTTTTAATTATCCCTTCTGTTGAAAATCCCTACATTCCATTTGGCCCCATACTAGCTAACTAAAAACTCTGGAAAACATAGAGACTAAAATCTTAAAAGCTAGCATCCATAAATTTGAGAAAATATGCACAATTTGTCTTTCTGAGTTAAGTTGCTTAGTATAATTCTTCTCAGTTCCATCCATTTACCTACAATATGTATAATATCAAAAACAAATGAGTGAATTTCTTAGCATAGAACCTAACAAAGATAAATCAAATGACATCAATAATTTATCATGTCGCATGTTCTAAAGTTGAACAGAAAGAACAATAAAAAAAAACTCAACTTAAGAAAGCCAGATAAATTCAAGACAGAATTCCTCCAGATAATTAGAGAAAAACTAACACCAATACATTTGCAATTATAAGACAAAATGGAAATTTTCCATTTTAAGAACACATAAAAATAATTGTCTACTAGGATCAAGGTGGCTTCATCAAAGAGATGCCAATGAGAATCAATGTAAGTAAATCAATACATGTAATACATTAGAAGAACAGTCTATGAGAGCACAAATGATCTCTTCATTAAATTCTGAAAAGGCTTTTGACAAACACACCACTTCATTATAAGAGGAATAAATCTACATATAATAAGATATGTTTATTGCAAGTAATTACCAACATAAACATTTTAAATGGAGAAAGATCAAAACTGTTCTTCTATAAATGGGAAAATAAAGGATCCTCACTCTCTCCATACCTGTTATATGTTATGCTTGAAGACTTATGTGTCAGTCTATGATGATATGACATTCAAGGGGATACAGGTAGGAAAAGAAATGTCGTCGTATCCACAGTACACATAATATGTATTTTATACCAGAAAATTGAAATCAAAATTCTTATGCTTGGTGCTAAGGTTATTACTAGTCTCTATTTCACCTATTGTACTGATTTTCTTCCATCATAACTGAAAATTTTTCCCAAATTTTTGTTTCCCAATTCATAGTGTCAAATCTCTAATCAAAGAATGATAGACACCTATTGAATGCTGTGACAAGGAGAATTGCCATCTGCCATGGGTTATCCCTGTTAGTGCTTGTCTAATGCAAACTGGTGAGACCTGAAATGATATAATCATTAATAATAAAGCTGGACTAACAATCTGAAGTTTTGGATGAATACTTGAAAAAATATTTACATAAATATGTAACTATAACAATTATCAACTGGAGGTTATATTATTGATTTGAGGATATGGGAGGAGTTGGAGGGAAAGTGGCCGGGATAATGTTAAAATGAAATTATATAATTATATTTAAAATAATTTACACTTAAATTTTTTTTTGAATTTCACATGTAAACTCTGAGTTATGATATTTTATTTGAAATAGAATTCTACCTTTCAGTCTGCTTTGAAAACATAAATTTTATTCAGTAGGCCTTTTATCAATATGGTACTTTTGGGGGGGACAGAGTTTCTCTGTGTAACTGCCCTGGCTGTCCAGGAACTTGCTCTGTAGTCTATGCTGGCCAGGAACTCACAGAGTTTTGCCTGCCTCTGCCCCCAGAGTTCTGAGATTAAAACCTCTGTCTCCTGAGTGCTGGGACTAAAGGCATGTGCCACCACCTTCCAGCTTGCTTTTTTGTGTTTTTCAATAGAAACTTATAAGAGATCTAAGACTTTTTGCAAAATACAGATTGTAATGCACTCTGGCCACCATTCATAGTCTGCATTCAAGTCAGTGAAGAACACTGAAGAACAGTGAAGAAAAAGTCAGAATGTGACTCACGTCGAATGGCCATCTGGGATGTTTCTATCAGTTAGTTACACTAGGACAGGACATAGTGAGGCCAAGATCAAGGTCTGCTTTGCTGACAAGTAGTTTTACAGGGCAGAAACCCATCCATCTTTATGTTGCAAAGGACAATTTGGCCTAATTGACTCTACTGGCATTTTTTTATTGCCTGGACATATAATTTACATTTCTCACCTTTCCTCTTTTTTGAGACAGGGTCTGTAACCATGTAGCCCTGGTTGGGTAGGAACTGAATATGTAGATCAGGATGGCCTCATTACCATAATCACCTGCCTCTGTCTCTGCCTTTCAAATGCTGAGATGAAAGACAAGTCTTTTATCAATTTAAGATATTCTTAGGCAACTGAAAAATTCAAAGACCTATAGATAGACTGAGTGTCACTGTATTGGAGAAAAGTTATGTTGTCTCTCAGTATGTTAAGTGTCAGTTCACTTGTTCACATATAAAATAGTGGCTTGGTTTAATTCAATCTTTGATTATTTTTAAATATAACAAAATAAATTCTTATAAGATTAAAACTATCATATTGGAGTTTTACAAGGCAAAAAAACACAACAGAACAAAAATGTCAAAGAATAGGCATAATAATCAAAGATCAACTCATTGTCATGCTCAATAATCCCATAAAACCATTAAATCCAAAGTCATTATTTTTACACAGAAAATTTGAATGAATCTGGGCAGTCCCTGTGTTTGTTGCTTCATTCTCTCTGAGTTCATTTGAAATTCCCCCATGTTAATTTAGAGGGCTTTGTTTTCTTGATATTTTTCATCCCTGTGGCTCTTACACTATCTCCACCTCCTCTTCTGCAGGGTTGCCTGAGCTATGGAGGGGAGGTATTCGATAGAAAGATCTCATTTAGAGCTGCATGTTCAAGATCTCTGAGTCACTGTAGAATTTATGGCAGTATCTCTATATTTTTTTCTATTCTTTGGGAGAAACCTTCCCTGATAACATGTAAACAACACACTGACCTATGAGTATTGCAGAATGTCATGAGGAGTCATTTTATTGCTACATTTTTCTTTCTTTAGATAAGCATTATGTTGTTTTATCCTAATTCCATGGGCTTTCTAGTATCAAGTTTATGGTCATCTAAGAAATGTCAGGTGTGCTATCCATCCAGAGAAATGGCCTTAATTCAAATCAATTATTGGTTACTTGTTCCATCAATCTTTGTTCCACCTTTGTCCTACCTTATCTTGCTGGTGGAATACCATTGAAGATAATGGCTGTTTGGGATGAGTTGGCATATGTTTCTGTTTAAAATGCAGAAATTCTTCTTGTACCAAAGAAAATAGGGGTTTAATCCTCTGTGTAGGCACTAGGCCTATGTCTTTCTTAGTTTTCAATGATTTATATCATTATTGTCTTCATTAATGAAACTTTATTTTCAGTTCACAGAGAGGAAGGGGTAGAACTGGCAAATGCCAGGCATGTTTGGGTATATACTTTGGTCCACTTCACTAACATTGAATTGTTTGGAACACAATTTTTTTTTTTTTGGTTTTTCGAGACAGGGTTTCTCTGTGTAGCTTTGCGCCTTTCCTGGAACTCACTTGGTAGCCCAGGCTGGCCTCGAACTCACAAAGATCCGCCTGGCTCTGCCTCCCGAGTGCTGGGATTAAAGTCGTGCGCCACCACAGCCCGGCTTTTTTTTTTTGGTAAGATTTATTTATTATGTGTACAGTGTTCTGTCTGCATGTATGTCTGCAGGCCACAAGAGGGCACCAGATCTCATTACAGATGGTTGTGAGCCACCATGTGGTTGCTGGGAATCGAACTCAGGACCTCTGGAAGATCAGCCAGTCCTCTTAAACCACTGAGCCATCTCTCTAGCCCAGGAACACAATTTTTATACTGAAATCTGTTTTAGATAATAAAAGAGAGATATTTTGGACTCTGATTCCCTTATTATTTAGCAATATTTTTTAATATCTTTCATGTATATTTCTGGAAATTCCTACTGAATTTGGTTTCAATGCTACACCTCAAATGCCCATTATTTTTTTTATCAATCTCAACCTGTACTCCTGTCTAGAACCCCATATCTATTCATCCTGAGCTATCTATTCATACTTGTTTATTCTATTTCCCTTCCTAAAGAAGATATATCTGTTTCATTCCCCTTGTGCTTCTACAGATTGTAGCTTTGTTATCATTGTCTTCATGGCTCTTATCCACTAATAAGTGGACCCATGAGTGAGTAGAGTCAATAGCAGAATGTCTGATAAAGCTCTGGGGATGAGATTGGGAGATAGAACATGGTGTCATGGATGCAGAATTGATGATGTGCAACTAGTGTCTTTGCTTCTCTGGTAAGGATGGCCTCTGTTTGGAGAGAATGACTGCTGGAGTTTCAAGTAGGAACAAAGCAATGGATTATGAGATGAAAATTTGGATGGGGAAATCTGTGTGATCCTTTTTAAACTAGTGCAGGAGGGAAGAAATGGCTTCAGAAGTTGTGTTTTCTTCCAGATCTGGGGATGAGTGTTTGGGGATAGATTTAGAAGAGCAGAGAAAAAGTTGAAAATCAGCAATTTGCCTTCCTGCTTCCCTTCCCAGTTTGGTTCCTGGGTCTTTGTTTTTTCTGGATTTGGAGTGTGGACAATGCAAGCAGGAATAGAAGGAAGGTTCATGGGTGGGTTGTGGGATACTCTGACATAGGGAAGGATGAGGCTGCTGCAGTTCTGCTACAGAGCTTGGGCTGAATCTATTACATTGGACTTAAAGAGTCATGGTGGGAGGTGAAGTCCTGGAGTTTACTTCTTACCTGCAGGAGGGCCTCTGGAGTTCCAGGGAATTCCTGCAAGACTTGGGTGCTGAGATCAAGAAAGGTTGTGAAAAATGATGTTAAAATTGGAAGATGTGTTTTAACCAATGGAGATGAAGTCACAGGCAGCAGGGAACCTGCAGCAGGCCATTTTATCAAAGCTGAAGATAGTACTGTGGGATTGGATTGAGAAAAGAAAAAGTTGAGGTGAAGGTCTGCAGTTAGTATATCTGCTGTTCTGGCTGGAGTTGCCTGTCAGTCTTATATACTATTTATTGTCTCTTGTTTTCTATTGGAGTGCATGTTATGAATCATTTCATACCTTCTAATTCATAAAAAAATCCCTTCTCCTTCAATTATAGCAGACAGTTTCACTTACTATTGTAGTCAGTATAGGCCCTTATTCTCTTTAGAATTGCATTGTCCCTGGCTCTTTTGGTTAGTACCTTCTCCTCAGAAATTAGCTGTTATTCTAATGGGCTTTCCTTTAGATGAGACATTTAATTCACTTCTTCATATTTTATTTTTTAAATAATTTATTTAACTTTATTTTATGTGCATTGGTGTGAAGGTGTCAGATCTCCTGGAACTGGAGTTACAGACAGCTGTGAGCTGCCATGTGGGCGCTGGGAATCAAACCTGGGTCTTCTGGAAAAGCAGCCAGTGCTCTTAACCACTGTGCCATCTCTCCAGCCTCCCTTCTTCATATTTTAATGCTCTTGTTTTGTTTTATATATTAACTAAGGCTTGCTGTGTCTATTTCTTTTTATATTTTTGCCTATTGGGGGTTGTGAATGTTTCCAGTATCTGAAATGTAATGACTTTCTTGAGTTTGGCATATTTGTCTTTCATGATCTTGGGGAAGATTTTATCTATGCCACTGAGGTAAGATTCTTATCTTAAACACACACACACACACACACACACACATATATATATATATTTATATATATATATTTTTATATATATATATATATATATATATATATTTACTATGGTGTTGATCTTTACCTGTGTAATATTTTATAGTGCTATATTTAAATATACAAATATATGTGTGTGTGTTTCTGATATGTAGTTAAATTATTCTTGTTTTTATAGAGTTTTGATATTATACTTGCTAATTTTCTGTCTTACTTATAAGCTTTGTCTTGACTTTTCTAATTATTTTCCTGTTACAACTTCACGTTAGACTGAGTTCTCATCAATAAATCTATACTTTTTGAATTTTTTTGAGACTGGACTGTCTTCATTTATGTCTCTGTGGTTTGTACATCATTCAGGCTTTTGAGGTTCTCCTCATTAATTTCATTGGGCTGTTTGTATCTGTCTAATTTAAGCACTTTGTCTACTTTAATAGTGTTTATGATAGTTCTTCCACCTTCTGTATCATGGTAATTATGGATTGCAGAATACTTCTATGAGACTAATAGACTTTGGGGGGGGATAAAATGCTGGCTTTGATCTTAATATTCTATGTGTGATTTTCTATTATTTTGATTAAATACCATTACCAGGAAATGTGTAAAATTAAGAGTTTCACTGG
>CABHPP010001624.1:45342-57735 GCA_902168425.1 Peromyscus attwateri | reverse complement strand
GACGCATCCATTCAGTGCTGAGCATCTCAGTAAGAGACAAGGAAGCCCTGCTAGGTAGGCAAGTCAGAACTGCCTGAAGTCATCGTGGACTCTTGCCCCCCCCAACAAGTTACCGAACCCTCTCCCATCATTACCTACTCCTTGGTCACTTCTGTGGTCCACCCTGATGTCAACAGTCTCTCCCATTTGTAATATGGCTACCCGTGCAGAAAGAGAGTAGAAGCGATGGAATAGGAATGTTCTTTCTACACAGAACGCACATCTAAATGTGTCAGTGTCTTGGGTGACTCAGTTTAGACCAAAGCTCAACCTTTCTCTACTGATGGGTTCCTGTATTAGTTACTTTTCTATTTCCGAGATAAAACCCAATGACCAAGCTTAGAGAAGGAAGGATTCCTTTGGGGCTTACGGCTTCATCACCGTCACGGTGAGAAAGTGTGGCAGCAGGTAAGTTGTGATCAGGAACAGCTGCGAACTCACATTTTGAACCGCAGACAACCAGCGAGAACTAACTGGGGATGGCGGAAGGCTTTGATACCTCAAGCCGGCTCCCCGGTGACCCATTTCCTCCAGCAAGGCAGCTCCTGAACCTCCCCCAAACAGCGCCACCAACGGAGAGCTAAGTATTCAAATGCTTAAACTACCACATTCCACTCACTGGCATCTCTCATCTGTGGCCACGGGATAATGCAAAATGCATTTAGTTCAACTTCAGAAGTCCCCATAGTCTTTCAGTTTCAACTCTGTTTTAAAGGTCTCAGGTCTCTTCTGAGACTCAAGGCAATCTGTCAGTTGTAACCTCCTGTAAAATCCAAAAGCAAGTGACATACTTCTAATGCACAGTGGCACAGAGTATATATATATGTATACCATTTCAAAAGGGAGGAATGGCGGTATGGAGAGGAAACTGGAACAAAGTATGAAGCCCAGCAGGGCAAACTCCAAAATTCTCTACCTCCTTGTCTGATGTCAGAAGGCTTAGATGTCACTGCCCTTGTTTTTTGCTTCTTTGGGGGGCCCGTCACCCAGCTCCTGGAGGCTTATTCTTAATTATAAACGCGCGGCTTTAGCGTGGCTCCCCCCCCCTCCCCGGCTTTCCTTAACTTACATTATCCCGTCTACCTTTTGCCTCTGGGCTTTTCCCAGTCTCTTACTTCTGTAAATCTTACTCTTACTCTATGGCTTGCTGTGTAGCTGGGTGGCTGGCCCCTGAAGCCCTCGTCCTTCCCTGGCTATTTCTTTTCTTCCACATCTCTTTTCTCTTCCTATATATTCTCTCTGCCTGCCAGCCCCGCCTGTCCTTTCTCCTGCCTTGCTATTGGCCGTTCAGTTCTTCATTAGCCCATCAGGTGTTTTAGACAGGCACAGTAACACAGCTTCACAGAGTTAAACAAATGCAGCATAAACAAAAGCAACACACCTTAAAATAATATTCTACAGCCCTTCCAGCTCTGCTGCCTGTAATACAGTCTTCTCGCTTGGGTTCTTCTACTCCCTGTGGGCCGCTCTCCTTGGCAGACTTCCCACAGCTCTGGCATCTCCAACATCTTGGGGTCTAAATTGCAACTGTGGCTTCACTTCCTCCACATCGTCACACAATAGCCTTTCAGGGCCCCCACAAAAGGCCTCTTCTGCCATATGCCTGACCTCAGGGGCTCTCTGAAACCATGGAGTAAGATTATATAATCCCTTTACATATATATATATATATATATATATATATATATATCCTTCATGACTGAAGCCAGCATCTGTTGCAGAATATTCCTTTACACTGTGTGAAGATGTGTCACTGCGATTGGTTTAGTGAAGAGCTGGATGGCCAAGGGCTAGGCAGGAATAGATTAGGCAGGACTTCTGGGGACAAGAGAGGCCTCGAGGAAGAAGAAAGGCAGAGTCACCAGTCAGATGTAGAAGGAGCAAGATGTGCAGGATGAGAGGTAAAAGCCACAAGCCACATGGCAGTATGTAGATGAATAGAAATGGGTTGATTTAAGTTAGAAGAACTAGTTAGGAACAAGCCTAAGCTAAGGCCAAGCATTCATAATTAATAATAAGTCTCTGTGTCATTATTTGTGAACTAGCGGTCCTGACAAGAAAGGTTGTCTACAAGCATCACATGGACAACACTGTCTAGTTCAGCTCCAGTTTGGGATGGATCCTCTTCCCCTTGAATGACGTTGGCTGCAGCTTTTGTTTGCTCTTCCTTTCCAGGGGCAGAGAATTCTTTATCTCCTTCAGCACAAGCCTTGGCTGCAACATTAAAGTTCCCAGTGCTCTCTTTCTCTCCAAACTGTACATTTTGTATTTCTTTGTGCCCTGCTTGCTCTTTATTGTAGATCTGCATAACCATGCAATAGTCAATATTAGACTGTCTTGAAATCTCCTCTACCAAAGAGATCAGACCAGTGGTTTTACACTTAATCTCAGGCAAATTCTCAGGGCAAGGGCAGAAGGCAGCCATAGCTTTTACCAACGTCTCACAAGAGCAGTTCCTAGTCTAGTTGCTCTTAAAGTCCTTGTTTCCCTCTGAAGCCTCTTGAGCTGGTCATCAACAGCCCCCAAAGCTTCTAGCACTAGTCTTCCAAGCTCCTACTAGGACATCCCATTAAGCCGTGCTTACAGAATTCAACTGCTTTCTAGTTCAGAGCCTTACAGTCTTCTACTTTACCCCAACCCCCCCCCGCCCCCTCCACACACACAAAATCAGTCTGTCACAGCAATACCCCACTCCCACACACACACACTCACACACACAAAATCAGTCTGTCACAGCAATACTCCACTCCCTGGTACAAACTTTGGCCTCAGTTCATTTTTTGTTGCTGTGATAAAAGATCATGACCAATGCAATTTAGAAAAGGAAGAGTTTATTTGGGTTACAGTTTCAGAGGGATGAGAGTCTATCACCATCATAACAGGGAAGCATGGTAACAGGCAGGCACAGCTACAAGGAACAGCTGAGAGCTCACATCTTACATGGCAGGCAGCAAGCAGAGAGAGCTAACTGAGGTGAGGCTTTGATATCTCAAAGTCTGCCCCTAGTAAGGCTTTCTCCAGAAAGGCCACACATCCTCAGCCTCTCCAGACATCTACTAACATGGGACAGACCAAGTATTCAAATGCCCCAAAATCTGAGGGACATCTCATTCAAACCAACTCAGTTCTCTACCTCCCATGTAGACTCCTTTGTCCTGTTCCTCTCTTCTTACCCTTCTTCCCTGGCCATTTCACATGCTTGGGTCTCTAGGACAGTGGTTTTCAACCTGTGGGTCATGATCCCCTTTGGAGGTATTCACAGGGGTGAAATATCAGATATCCTGCATATCAGATATTCATTACATTATTAATTCATAACAGTAGTAACATTGGTTATGAAGTAGCAATGAAATAATTTTATGGTTGGGGCTCACCACAGCATGAGGGACTGTATTAAAGGGTCACAGCATTGGGAAGATTGAGAACCACCGCTCTAGGTGGAGAAGGCTCCTTGTCTTTTATCCCAACATTTTACCTCCACATTTATTTCCCTAAACTGTTTACTCTTTAGGTTAAGACTTAAATGATGGTATCTCAGAGTTGTATCTCCACCTACCACCTTCCTCCACCCTCCTTTGGACAAATTAAGATGCTCCTGCTAGGTGCTCTAATAGCCCCCCATTTCTCTTTTTGAGAGGAGGAAGATTGATAACCTTGAACTCTGATCCTCCTGCCTCTACTTCCCAACTTCTGGCCTTATAGGTATGCCAATACCCCACAGTTTAATAATGTGTGTATGGAGTGTGTGTGTGTGTGTGTGTGTGTGTGTGTGTGTGTGTGTGTGTGTATTTGAGGCCAGAGGTTGGCACTGAGTCCTTTATCCCTCTCCACCTTATTTTTTGAGACAGGATGACTCAGTGAACCTTCTGCCCATTGATTGCCTAGACTGGCTGGTCAACAAGCCCCTCCTCCATTCTTCTGTTCTGCTTCTCAGTCCTGGGATTGTAGACATGCCGCCATACTTGCATGGGTGCTGGTGATCCAAACCCAGATCCTCACTCTGTGCTGCAGGTTCTTTACCAACTGGGCCATCTTCTTTACCCTGGACATCTGGACATTCCGTCCCTCCCCGCTTGATGTTGGAGATTGGACCCGGGGCTCCAGGCCAAGATATACTCTAAGCCGATAATAATTATTTGATCCATGGGTTCCTTGAGGACTTTCAGCCATGCTGGATTTTTGAAGATTTGTTTTTTCTTTGTTTGCTTATTGTTTTGTGGTTCTGAGGATTTAGCACAGAGCCTTCTGCGCGCCAGGCAAGAACTCTGCTACTGAGTTTTGTATACCCATTTCTCCTCTCGGAACACTTTCATTCTTTGTCTGTGCACCGAGATGATTTCTCAGTGGAACAAGAATGGAACCTCCGAGGACAGGGACTGCTTCTTGAGCAATATTCCATGTCCAGAGTCTGGCTATTCAGTGACAGCATGTCTCGTGAGTAGATGTGCTTTATGAATCAGGAGGAAGGGAAGATCTGAACGGAGGAATTGAAGGCTGAGCTCTGTGGTACAGTGGTGGCCTAGAATGCACAGGACCTGGCTTCTATCTCCAGCCCTGCAGAGGGAAAAAAAGAAAGGGAGGCACTAAACCCAAGTACTTGGCAGTAGTGAGGAGTGTGGGGAGGAGGAGCAGGAGGGTGTGCCTCTTGCTGAATATTCTCAAGCACTGGAGTGGAAAGGTAATACCTGAGTGGGTTTTGCCACTTGGCTTTGCTTTGTGTTGTTTTTGCAATGCTGGGGAATCTAAAAAGACTGTTGTCTGCTGGGCGAGCACTCTAGGGCTCTATGCTGAGCTGCTACTAGCCTCAGATCTAAGGTTTGGTTTGATTTTCTTTTTCTTTTCTTCCTTTTCTTTTTAATAATTTTTTGTGGCAGGGTTTTGCTGTGGGATGTCTTTCTGTATGCTGTGAATATGTGTGGCTCCCATTGGCTAATAAATAAAGCTGCGTTGGCTTATGGCAGGGCAGGATAAGGTTAGGTGGTACCTTCAAACTGAAGCCGAGACAAAGAAGGGTGGAGTCGGGAGAGATGCTAGCCAACGCCAAAGGAGCAAAAAGATGCCAGCAGACTGGTAACGCCATGGCCACGTGGCAACATATAGATCAATAGGAACTGGTTAATTTAAGATGAAAGAGCTAGCTTGCAAGAAGCTGAAGCCATAGGCCATACAGTTTGCAATTAATATAAGCCTCTGCGTGATTATTTTATAAGCGGCTGCCGGACCACGGGGCCAGGTGGGAATGGAGAAATTTCCATCTACAGGGTCTGTTGTTCTCCAGGCTGGCCTCAAACTTGCAATGTAGCCGTGAAGGATGAACTGTAACATCCAGATTCTCTTGTGTTCTCCTCCCCAGCACTGGCATTACAGGTATGAACACCTCACTTAAGGTTTATTTCTTAAGCCTCTTATTTTATTATTATTATTTTTTAGAGAAATGAGATGTTTTCTTTTTCTTTCTTTCTTTTTTTTTTTCTCATTTGTTTGTTTGAGACAGAGTCTCATGTCTCCTAGCCAGGTTGGCCTCGAACTCACTATATAGCCAAAGATGACCCTGAACTTTGGATCCTCCTGCCTCTACCTCCTGAATGCTAGGATTACAAGCGTGTGCCCCCACACCTGAGAGACAAGGGCCTTACGCGGGAGTCCAAGCTAGCCTTGAACTTTTCGCGATCCTCCAGCCCCAGTCTTCCTAGCACTGAGATTTCAGACATGGAAGAACGTGTCTGGTACATGGTTTTCCTTGTATCCTCAACTCTAGCACAGTGCCTGACCCAGGCTTAGGTGCTCGGTCACTCCAAGATAAATGCAGTCTCTCCAGCTGGCTTTTGGGGTGGCTGCTTTCCCCAGCCAGCCCTTGCTGACAGCAGGCTGACTGGTCTGCCTCAGTTCAGGTAGCTCAGGGCTCAGCACAGGCCACCCCTCCTTGACTCTTCTGCAGAGCCACAATTGCTCCCAGCCATTCCCTGCCACCCCACCTTTCTGGCTGGAGAGTAGGTGTGTGACCTAGTTCTGGCCATTGGGGTAGGAAGGCAAGTTATGCCAGGGCCTTGTGGGAAATATTTTCCTTCCTCATAACAGGAAACCCCCAGACCTGCTTTGGAAGTTGTGATGTGAGGATGTGATACTTAAGCATACTGCAGCCATCTTGTTTGCACGAGAAAGCTGGGGTTTCAAGTTTCCACATTCATGGTTCTCTTCCCCTCCCGTTTAGTTTTTAGTTCAGCAGTTACTTCTTCAGGGAGGACATCCCTACTAGCTTTGTTTCTCGTTTCTGTGACAGAAGCAGCCGAGGAAGGGAAGGTTTATTTGGCTCCTCGTTGGAGCGGACAGTCCCTCATGGCAGGGACAGCACAGCATTGAGAGCAGCCATGGCCATGGTGGCAGAAATGCGTGGTGGCTGGTCACAGCGCATCTGCGGTCCAGAAGCAGAGAGACAAATGGTGATGTTCAGCTCACTTTCTCATTTTTCACTTTTGTCCACTCTGGGGTCCCAGCCCTTGGGGCGGTGCTGCCCATATTCCGAGGGGTCTTCCTTCCCCGGGTCAACCTGTCTGGAAACACCCTCAGAGACACCCCCCAGCGGTGTATCTCCTAGGCGACTCTAGAGTGAAGATAACTATCACAGCTTTCTTCACTGCGCTGTCTGTCTCATTCCATTCCTCTCCCTTCCCCATTCACAGCCCTATGTAAACATGCCATCTACCAAAATTAGCTTATCTTCCTGTGTGTGTGTGTGTGTGTGTGTGTGTGTGTGTGTGTGTGTGTGTGTGTGTAGGTGTGAATGT
This sequence comes from Peromyscus attwateri, assembly GCA_902168425.1. NCBI lineage: Eukaryota > Metazoa > Chordata > Mammalia > Rodentia > Cricetidae > Peromyscus > Peromyscus attwateri. The sequence goes on along the minus strand of CABHPP010001624.1, from coordinate 50,911 downwards.
GCACATGAGTGTGTGTGGAATCCAGGTTGATACGGGGAATCTTCTTCAATTCTCTTTCACCTAATTCTTTTGAGACAGGATCTCAGTCAGACTCAGAGCTCAGCTATATGACTAGTCTTGCTAGCCAGCTTGCTATGGACACTTCCTGTCTCTATCTTCCATGGCTAGAATTGTAGGCAAGCAGCCATACCTACCCAGTATTTTTATGTGGGTTCTGGGAACCTGAACTCTGGTCCTCTTGTTTGAGGGGCGAGTGCTCTAACCACTGCACCATCTCCCTAGCCCTATCTTACTCTTTAAAAAAAAATTGTATTTTTTGTTCCTTAGAAGGAGGGTGAGGACACTTTCATTCATTCCTCTGTTGTAGACAGCAAAGTGAAAGGTATTCCCCGGAGATTTACGGATTAATGAATGACAAGATGACCACATGATAACCCAGACTGGACAGGATGACCACGAGATAACGCAGGTTGAAAGTGACTCCGGGGCTGGTAGATCCGTGTCTGCAAAGCCCCGATTTCTCTTGTGCTTTCATCGAAAGTAGTTCCATGTCAGGCAGCTGTTCTTGTGCAAAAAATAAAGAGCCCTGAGATTTCCTCTTTTCTGTTAGGGTTTAGAAGCTTTCGGTTTCTTGCTCAGGGAAGTTTCTCCTCCTCGTCTGAGGACGGGAGAAGTGACAAGAGCAGAGACAAGCCATGTGACTGTGAACTTGTCATGTGACTGTGAAATTGTGGACAGCACAGGTCTGCATGCCTTAGAGGAGAACAAGGCTACCGTCTTTGAAGTAAAGTGGGAAGTACACGGAGGGCTGTCCATCTCTAAAACACTGCCGTGCTGTGGAGATTCTTTCAAGCATCTCTACAAGTCCCTTCTTACCCATCTGTTTAATCCATCCGTCTGTCCAGTTTAAAATTGCCAAGAAAACATTGAGTATCGGAAGTGTTGAGGCTGAATTAGATGGCTAAGAATTGGTTTGGTTTTAGGTAGAATCTTGCTACGCAGTCCAGTCTGGCCTCAAATTCTCAGTCCTCCTGCCTGTACTTCCTGAGTCCTGGGATTATGGATGTGCAGCGCTCCACATGGTTTGACGACCAAGAGTTCTGATGAAGTCCACACTGTGTGTACGATTCCCTGCCTGCTTCTCTCAGGAGTGTGCAAGCGTTCCTAAGGCAGGTGCAGAGTGGCCCTGGATTCTGTTTTGGCTGGCCATGCAGTTCAAAGACAGTGGCACCAAAATAGCCAGGTGTGGTGAGACACAGCTGTATTCCCAGAGGTAGGGTGGGTTGAGGCAACGAAATTAGAAGTTTAAGATTAGCCATGGCAAGCCGGCGGGGGTGGTACACCCCTTCAATCCCAGCAATTGGAGGCAGAACCAGGCAGATCTCTGAGTTTGAGGCCAGCCTGGTCTGGTCAGGGCTACACAGACAAACCCTGTCTTGACAAACCAAACAAACCAACCAACTGAACAAACAAAAAGATTAACAATGGCTACAGATTGAGTTCAAGACTTGCCTGGGCTACTCCAGATCCTATCTCAAAACAAACAAACAACTGACAACAAAATTAGGGGGCGGGGGAGCGTTCAACCAAGAACAATAGCACAAATAGTTGAATCATTGGATCTCGGAACCTAAGTAGGAGAGTTCAAACAAGAGGATGTGGGGAGGTAGCTAAGGGATTAACCTCTGGACATTCCAAATATCTAGAAAGTGAGAGTGCTGGGAATAACGTCGTGAGTGACCTGGAACTCTCAGAGGTGAGGGGTCAAAAGGGAGGTCTGTGAGTTTAACATTGCAGGTGAAGCGGTCCCTGGGACGGCGTGGTCCAGGGAATGTGGGTGGAAGAGGAAGCTAGAGAGCAGAGACACTCCTGAAGAGTCGACAGAGAGGACATCAACGGGCACGTGCATGGCTCCATGGGGATCCTGAAGTTACTCAGAACCATGGCCACGGGATCCGGTGAAGACCCAGCCTCCTTCTGCCACGGGATCTGGTGAAGACCCAGCCTCCTTCTGCCATGGGGTCCTGTGAAGACCCAGCCTCCTTCTGCCATGGGGTCCTGTGAAGGCTCAGCCTCCTTCTGCTACATCTTCAGTCTATAGGAAAAAACCTGCCAAGAAACTGCTGGTGGCAGTTTTGCTGTCCTTAAAGCAGCTTCCCTGAGTCGTGGAAGCTCCAGGTAAACATTATCATTCATGTTTGGCTGCCTATTGGTTATTTTTTCTAGTAAAATATGTCAGTAGCTTAAGTATTTCTATAGCATTGAGATTTTAAGTTAGCTCTGAGGGACCAGTCAGAGATATTAAAGAATCATCATATTTCTTCATAATTCTGAAGTCAGTGACTTATACATGCAAAGATTCATATAGCAATTTTATTGCTGATTGGGAACTGAGTTTGTTCATTGTTATTTTACTTATCTATTTTTTTGTTTTTTGAGACAGGGTTTCTCTGTGTAGCCCTAACTGTCCTAGAACTCACTCTGTAGACCAAGTTGGCCCCCAACTCAGAGATCTGCCTGCCTCTACCTCACGAGTGCTGGGATTAAAGGCCTACACCACCAGGCTCAGCATTGTTATTGTTATAATAATACATCACACACTGAGCAAGGTGGGTTTTATGTAGTGTGTCCCCCAAGAAGCTAGATCTCCAGTATGGAGTTGATAAGTAGGACCTTTAAGAGATGGAACTTTAACATGCCCATGGTGGTTCCTGCCTACAATCCCAGTATTAGGGAGACAAAAGTGGATCTCAAATTCTAAGTCTGCTTAGGTACAGGGGAAGACCCATGTTTTGTTTTGTTATTTTAAGTATGTGTGTGGGGTATAAATAATTAAATCACATCAGGCCAGGACATCCCAAATGATAATGGAGATGCTAGAAGAAGTGATATTTGTCAGATATTTGGAGAGAGGAGCCTTGAGTCCTATTGGTGAAATTATTAAGGCCACTCCATGTAGTTAAAAGGGAGGTTTATTAGTGGCGTAACTTACAAATAAAGGGATAGGTAGATTGCAGGGTCTGGGGAAGATATAGCGCAGTCCGGCGGTGTTCTCTGGAGAACTTTGCTCAGTCTACCTCTAGCGTCCAGTGTCCAGGAACCAAGAGAGCGTGGTGCATCTGGATCTCGGGTCTTCAGGGCCCTCTCTTGGCCCTGCCTTGTAGGCGTGATAGTTACTGAAGCCTCAATGGGGGTTGGAACTTCCAGATCAAAGCTGGAATGGCTACCCAGTACAGAGTCCCATTTTGGGGTGTAAAGAATATAGGATAATATAGGATAAAGGTTCCAGTGGGAACCTGGAGTCCTGGGGTAGCATAAGGCAAAACCGGACAGATCAACTCAGGCTATGTCATAGAGAAACTGCAACTCAACACTAGGAAGCATGGATGGATTTTGAAAAGATAAATACCACGGTATCATATAAAGCAGTATTAAAGGACTTGGGGAGATGGCACCTGGCACAAACACGTGAGGACAGAAGTTCAAATCCCCAACATCCACACACATGCTGGGAAGGTGTGATGGCTGCATGTAGTCTCAGTGCTCAGAAGAGAGAGATAGGATCCCTGGAGCAAGCTGGCTAGTGAGACAAAACAAATTGACACGTTCTGGGTTTAAATGAGAGACTCCACCTAGATACATAAAGTGGAGGGCAACTGAGGAAGAAACTGACATCATCCTCCGGCACCCGCTCCCTCCCCGCCCCGACGTGAGACCACACACCCATTAGAATACATGTACACAAAAGTGTGCCCAACACACATACACACGAACAAAAAATGACAGAAGGAATAAGAAAATGTGTTACGCCTGTTAGAGTGCACCTGCCTGTAATCCGGTGCTCAGGAAACAGAGGTGACAGGCTAAGGAGTTAAAGACTAGCCTGGGCTGCCCAAGACTCAGAACAAACACGTGACCAGGGAGATGGTTCAGCAGGTAAATGCACTTGCTGCATGTTTGGTTGGGACCTCCAGCTCACCCCATTCCTGTGTCTCTCTCTCTCCAAACCCCACCCGCCCAGAGTCTCCCATGGAAGGGAAGGCACCAAAAAAGCCCAGATCCACATTCTTGGTGGCTACTCTAGCTTTCCTCCCCTCAAGTTGCCAGCCACCCAAGTCCTGGCCTAAAGTGCTCAGCTTTTGACCATACTTGGGCGTAAACTCAGACCATCATCCTGCCTCACCTACAACCTATAAAGTCTCACTGCTTTCCTCTGTGGGCGTGGCTTCTCTGGCCTCCATCTCTGGGACTGGAGAACCCACCCGGGAGTTGTTTTACTCAGTCAGTCTGTTATACTTTTTCAGTTCGGCTTGATCCAGCTTGCCGCATTGGTGGAGAAACCTATTATCAGGGGGCAGAAAACCTGTTAACCACATAAGTTGGATGACCTGAGTTCAATCTCAGGAAACTATGGTAGGAGAGAAAAATCTCCCAAAAGTTGGCTCTGACCTCTGAATATGTGTTGTGCACTCTTGTCACGCACACACATACACACAAACATCTACATATACACAATAATAATAAGTCAAATGAATTTTAAAAGAAAAATATAAATAGCATCATTGAATAAGCAGCACCTATACTTAACACAGATTATTTCCTGACTTCCTTTGAGGCTCCTACTCAATAAACCCTTTTCTTTTTTTTCTTTTTTCTTTTCTTTCTTTTTTTTTTTTTTTTGAGATAGAGTTTCTCTGTGTAGCCCTGGCTGTCCTGGAATGTACTATATAGACCAGGCTGTCCTTGAACTCAGAGATCCACCTGCCTCCTGCGTGCTGGGATCAAAAGTGTACACCACCTCCACCCAGCTTTCAATAACCCATCTTAAACTGATCTTAATAAGGTGAAAATGCAAATGCAGTTCAGCACCACAGTCCTCCATGGAGAACTGTCACGGCATAACAGGGCCCGAGCAGATCCCATGGCCTGTCACCAGCCCCCGGGGAGATGAAAATCTGAAATTCAGTGGTTCCTTTTTACACCATTGTAGAGAGTATTAGTGCTGTGGGATGTTCTGTATGGCAAATGTGTTGCTAATAAAACACTGATTGGCCAGTGGCTAGGCAGGAAGTATAGGTGGGACTAACAGAGAGAATAAAAAGAACAGGAAGGCGGAGGGAGTCACTGCCAGCCACCGCCAGGACAAGCAGCATGTAAAGATGCCGGTAAGCCACGAGCCATGTGGCAAGGTATAGATTTATAGAAAGGGATTAATTTAAGCTATAAGAACAGTTAGCAAGAAGCCTGCCACGGCCATACAGTTTGTAAGCAATATAAGTCTCTGTGTTTACTTGGTTGGGTCTGAGCGGCTGTGGGACTGGCAGGTGAGAGAGATTTGTCTTGACTGTGGGCCAGGCAGGAAAACTCTAGCAACATATTAGTCATGGTTCTCTAGAGTCATAGAACTTATAGCATGAATCTCTCTCTCTCTCTCTCTCTCTCTCTCTCTCTCTCTCTCTCTCACTCACTCTCTCTCTCTCTCTCTACACACACACACACACACACACACAAACACACACACACACACACACAAACACAGACACACACACACACACACACACACACACAC
>CABHPP010001624.1:5467-40951 GCA_902168425.1 Peromyscus attwateri | reverse complement strand
ATATAGAAAGGGAGCTTATTAGAATGATTACAGATTGTCATCCAGCTAATCCAACAATGGCTGGTTGTGAACAGAAAGTCCAGAAATCTAGTAGTTTAAATAAATAAAATCATTAGGTTAAACCATTCAACCACGGACTGTCCATGTGTGGATGCATGTATACACATTGCGTCTTTTTGCTTTGGAGGGTTAGCACACATGCATTTTTCTCCCTCAGTGATTCAGCCAGAAGAATGTGAAATACACTTGATGTACTGACACGTTCATGTCGTCTTCCCTTTTTCTCCTTGTTCCCAAAGGACTGCCTGCCTGGCCTCCCCAGATCTTTGCATCTAAAGCGAGTGACATTGCACAGGCGTCCAGGTGCATGGTAGGACTCAGCCGTGTAGTCCTGGGTCTCCCAACTTGGTGCATCCACAAGGGCTTCGGAAGTTTGACTGGTTTGTTCATGGAAGAACTCAGTATGTGGTCGTCCTTAGGAATGGGGCAGAGGTCTTTATCAACTTTGGGAAGAAAGATTTGCTGAAAAAAAAAAAACCATGAAAATGATTGGAGTGATTGTCCCAGTGGTTGGCAGGAGGGTGACTTTTTTTCTTTCCATTTCTGTACTCTGATGTAGTTTTTCTTTAATAAACACATTTTTAAGAAATGAGGAAAAGTGTGTGTCTTTAAAAAAAAAATTAGCTAGAAAGAAGTGTATAAGTTTTGTCTAATGGAAAAGCAAAATTGGCCCCTTGGAAGCCCCCCAGACTCAGGCACCTGGAAAGGGGGCAGGAGAGCGGAGAGGAGGTGGGCAGTGGGAAGCCTGGGAGAAGCAGACTTTTTAAGTTTTCAGTGGCTGCTTGAGTGGTTGGGCCTGCTAAGTTTCTTGAAACTAGAATTCTTCCTCAAAATATCTTTCTACTTGAAAAATCTCTCCAAGCAGAAAAAGCTGAAAACCAGAGGAGCCAGCAAATTAGGCTGAACAGAGCCCAAGTTCCTATTTTTAAAGGCATGTACTTCCTGGGGCCCAGGGTCCACTCTTCCTCTCTACGATCCTTTGCCAGGATCTATTGAATCCAAGGCCAACAAAGGAGGAGTCGGTGGTTGTGGTTGGGGATCTGAATGGGAGAGAGCTCCCCCAACACCAGAAGACCTGCCTTGGCTCTCCTCGGCTTGAGGGCGTCTAGCCCCCAGTGTCTTCCTTCAAGCTTGTTTGTCTGTTATTGTTCTGAAGGTTTTCAGGGTAACTATAAGCAACAGATCTTGTTAGTTCCTCTTAAGATTGCCCACTCCTCCCCCACCCTTATTTCTCACCTCCCAGCATCCTGTTTGTCTCCCTGACTTGGTTCCCCTGCCCCACCCCTGACCCCCACCCAGCTGCCAGTCCCCTGAGCCATGCTTTTCTTCCCTCAGTTAACTTTTTTCATTTTATTATGTGTACTGAGACCAAACACACCATGCGTGCGTCTAGTCAGTGCTTGCGAATTTATTCAATTTTTAATTCACTAAGACATTGGTTTTTCCTCTCATGAAGACACTGAAAGCATAGTCAGATCTGATGGTTGTCTCTTCCTTCCCTTCCCTTGAGGCAATGTATTTATAAACTGAAGGGGAATAAGAGGAAAATGTGGAAATAAGGAAATGTGGGCAGTTATGGTCTAGATATGCAGTCTCCCTAACAGGCTTCTGTGAAGGCTTAGTGTCCAGTCATTGAGAGGTGGGTGGTCAGTCCAGTCATTGAAAGGTGAGTGGTCAGTCAGTCATTAAAAGGGGAGTGGTCATTCCAGCCATTGAGAGGGGAGTGGTCAGTTCAGTCATTGAGAGGGGAGTGGTCAGTCAGTCATTGAGAGGGGAGTGGTCAGTCCATTCATTGAGAGGGGAGTGGTCAGTCAGTCATTGAGAGGGGAGTGGTCATTCCAGCCATTGAGAGGGGAGTGGTCAGTCAGTCATTGAGAGGGGAGTGGATCATCAATGCACTGACCTACTCAATGCATGTTCTTACCCACAGGCTGAATGCATAATCTGATGGCATTGTTTGGAGGTGAAGGGAACTTTCAGAGGTGGGGCCTAGTTAGAGGAAGTGGGTCATTGGAGGTGTGTCACTGGGGGCTTTCTCTGGTTGTTCTCCATCCCCTGCTGTCTATGAGGCATACAGCTCGGGTCTGTCACACCTTCACCCTTGACTCAGCCTTGACCCAGATGCAACGTGAACAATGGGACAAGTGTCTGGATTGAAACTTATAAAGCTGGGGCCAGAATAAATCTGTCCTTGTACATTGTTTTTCTCAGGAATTTGTCACAGTTACAAGAAACTGACTAACATGGATAAATTTGAACCAAGCACAGGACATTTTTAGTGGTCTTTGCCTGTTTAAACTTGTCTGGTTATGATTGGGTTAGAACTATGTAATGCACTGTACAGTCGTGTTCACATCAGTATGATATTTAATATATATATATATATATATATATATATATATATATATATATATATACAGTGTGTGTGTGTGTGTGTGCGTGTGTGTGTGTGTGTGCGCGCGTGCCATGGTGGCCATGTGGAGGTCAACTTTACCACTTTGTGGGGTTGTTTTTCCCTCCCACCATGTGTGTGGGTTCAAGGAATCAAACTGAGATCATAAGAGTTGGCAGCAAGTGTCTGTATCTACTGAGCCTTTCACAGGCCCAGCTTAGTACACATTAAAGAATGTTTTAGTAGGTAGTATACAGTGGTTACACACCTGTCACCTCAGCACTAAGAGGCTAATGCAGGAGAATGGCCATGAGTTCATCTAGCTCAGCCAGTGAATACAAAGCAATCCCACGCTACATTGTGAGACTTTGCTTCAAAAAAACCAAACAAAACAACCACCAGTATTTTAGCCAGCCAGTAATCTTACACGAGCTATGTTAGTTAGCTTTCTGCACTGTCATGAAATACCTGAAATAATCACCTTATAGTGAAAAAAATGTTTATTTCTGCTCAGTTTGAAGATTCCAACCTGATACCAGTCGGGCCCTTCCTTAAGGTGGCACATCAGGATTGTTTACCCAGGATTAGGAAGCCAAAGAGCTAGGAGGGGCTGAGTGACCTATAGTCCTCCTTAAAGGTATAATTCAGTAACTTGAAAACCTCCCACTAGGCCCCGCCTTTTAAAGGTGCAACCACCTCCTAATACTGTCGCCTAGACACCAAACCTTTGACACATGGGTCTGAGGGTGGGAGGGGGTGGGGGTGGGGCGAAATTTAAGATCCAAACTATAGCATGAACTGTCTGGACTTTGGCTCAATTATTTATTTATTTTTACATTGTTGTGGCAAATGGGTCTGCTAGCTCTCTGGAACCTAGCTCTTCACGTTTTTCAGGTTTATAAAAAATATTGTGGTGGTTTGAATGAAAATGGCCCCCTACAGGCTCATAGGGAGTGACACTATGAGGAGGTATGGCCTAGTTGGAGTGGGTGTTGGAGGAAGTGTGTTACTGGGCTTGGGCTTTGAGGTTTCAGATGCTCAAGTCAGGCCCAGTGTCACTCTATCTTCCTGCTGCCAGCCGGTCCAAGTGTAGAACTGTAGGCTCCTTCTCCGGCACCATGTCTGCCTGCATGCCACCATGCTTCCCACCGTGACGATAATGGACTAAACCTCTGAGCCTGTAAGCCAGAACCAATGAAATGTTTTCCTTTGTAAGAGTTGCCTTGGTCATGGTGTCTCTTCACAGCAATAGGACACTGACTAAGGCAAATATTTGTCTTTTAGGACAATATTCATTTTAGAAATATCAGAATAGAAAGAACAATTAGCTCTCTAGCACAAGTGAAAATATAACTCTGCACAGTTGCCACAATGTTATCACAGAAAAATATACTTGTAAAAATATACTTGTAGGCCGGGCGGTGGTGGCACACGCCTTTAATCCCAACACTCGGGAGGCAGAGGCAGGCGAATCTTTGTGAGTTCGAGTCCAGCCTGGTCTACAGAGTGAGATCCAGGACAGGCTCCAAAGCTACACAGAGAATTCCTGTCTCGGAAAAACCAAATATATATATATATATATATATATATATATATATATATATATATATATTTGTAAAAAAGGAAAATTTTGTCTTTAAAAACACTTACATTTATTTTTTATTTTTTATTTATTCGTGTGTGTGTGTGTGTGTGTGTGTGTGTGTGTGTAAGTCAGAGAACAATTTATGGGAGTTGGTTCTCTTTCTACTATATGAGTCCAAGGGATTGAACTCAGGTCATCAGGCTTGGCATCAAGTACCTTTACCCCCTGAGCCATCTAGACAGCCCTCCATTTTATTTATTTATTTTTTTTTGAGAAGGAATAAATACTTTGAAAACTCACTGAGCACAACCAAAAGTAGTTATCTAATTCCAGAAATGGAAGGTGATGGTGATGGTGGAGTCCATTAAGATCATGCTTAAACCTTGGGTTTCTCTATGTCGTGGATATTCATAAAATGAAGACTTCCCCCAGATTCACTCAATGTCCGTGTTTGCTTGTGTGCTTATTGGACAAATTTTCCAACACAATTCATGTTCCTTCACTCAGTGCTGAGACAGCCAGGCATCATGAGGAAGGCTCCTTGCTAGAAAGGGACAGGACAAGCCTTGTTGAGGATTGTCACCTTTTCCCAGGACAGAAACTCTTGGCAGCATCTCCCCCCATTTCTTTCCCTCTCTGCTGAGGCTCTGGAAAGCATCTTTCCAAGGTCCAGCCTTTGGGACTTTTCTATTACTAAGTGGTAGCGCTCTCTGGCGAGGGGTGTGATGTGGATAAGGACATCATTAGCCACACTTCTTAAGGCAACTCTTTTCCTCTGAACTTAGAGGACAAGTATGCTCAGATGCTTAAAAACATTCCTAATAGGCTTAATCTAGTCCCTTTGGTCCAGAAGACCTGACAAAGCCGCACTGTATAACTCGGACGCAGCGGAGGCCATGTGTGACGCCTTCCCTGACAACATGGCTGATTATGTTATTTCAGTTCCAGATAACAATCTTTCTATTCCACTGTCTGTGGAAATAAGGGAAGGAAGGCAACGTTTACTTAGCTTATTTTAAAGAAAACTTTTCCTGTGTCATTGTTTTTCAAAAGTGTCTCAATTTTCCTTTCCAGTCAAAAACTAAAAGCGTGCCCCCCAAATATTTTAAAATTTATTTTTAGACTTTACATTATCCTCCTGCATCTTGAGTTTTCCAACTAACTGGACCGCTAACCATCGTTTATATTCTTATGAGGGCAAGGGCTTCATCTTCTGTTACAGCTTTTATATTTAACAGGCAGTTCTGTATCATTTCCTTTACCATGGATTTTTTTTATTAGCCTTGTTGACACAGGCCTTAAAGTTATTCTTTCCATGAAAATCTTTAGTAAAATGTAAAAGACTAATATGATCTGAAGAGAAACTGGAGTATGTACATTTCCTTTTAAATTGAATGGTCAGCACCCAAGGAAAGGATGTCTGTGTTACCACTGGGAGAGTGCTTGTTTCGATGTGTATATTGACACATTGTTACATATCACTTGCTTTGGTATTTTTGAATCACATTCCTGAAAATACAAACTTTATTGGCAATAGTATGGTTTAGACCCTTACTTCCCAAAGAGATACTATAACAAAATATCCCATTTCGACTATAATCAAAATCTCATGCAAAATGTCCTATTATATCACACCAAAAGGAAGAGAAAGTTATTCCAGGGATTAAATGAAGAAGTCAGATGTCCGTGCCTCCCAGGCTAGGAACCCCTCACTGGCCCAATTAGCTGATATTTTAGTTATTGCTTGGATGCCATTCAGTGCAAAGAAATGCACCAAGTCTTTTCAAAGCCATGCCAAGGTGAAATCAAGAGGTCCAGAAGCAAGTGGAAAAACATCACACTAATTTTTCCTAAACACTCTGCCCTGAATCCAGAGAAGAGAATTCTCTTATGCTGGGGCAGTTTCATTCATACAAAGTGAAGCAGGAAAAGACTGACTACCAGAAGCCAAACAAAACGAGAAAACTCCACAGGAATGCATTTCTCCCAGGATGTCTTCTACTTACAATCGCAATACTGAAATACTGCAGATGATTGCCAGAGGCCAGAAAAGCAAAGAGCACACACATTTCTGCGTTCTCCTGCCCACCTGCTTATCTGAGGCACGTGCCTCTCAATCAGAAAATGAGAGGAAAGAATGACAGGAAGTTTTGGGGAGGGCACTTCCTGTGTGGTGGTTCCAATGGGATGTTTATAATAGTGTCAAGCATTTTAATACTTTGTCCCTAGAGGGTGGTGCACTTTGGGGACGTTAGGAGATGTGCCCTTGTTGGAAGAAGCACGTCACTGGAGGAAGAAGGCTTTGGGGTTATGGAGCCACGCACCACTCCCGGTTTGCTCTCTCTGCTTATTGACTGTGTGTCAGAGACCTGAGCCCTCAGATTCTTCTCTCAGCATCCAGCTACCATGCCTGTCTGCCGCTACAGTTCCACGTGACTCTTCTCCCTCCGGAAACATAAACTCAAATCTTTCTGTGACTTTCTTTGGTCAGGATGTTTTCTCACAGCAACGGAAAAGTAAGTAATACAGAAGCTGGTACCAAGGAGTACCAACTGCTATGACAGACAGGACCATGGGTTTTTGTTGTTCTTTGCGGAATGTGGAAGACGTTGAGATGTTAGACTAGAATGTTAGACTAGACTAGGATGTTAGCCTAACATCTAGAAAAGGGGTTGAGTGCTGTAAGTGAAGCTTAATGGGCCATCTTAGGAGTCTGGAAGACAGTAATGCTAAGAGATGCGCAGACCATGGAAGCCCAGTTTAGGAGATTTTAGAGGGAACGATATTAGCAGCTGGGCTGGAGACCACTTTTTAAAAATTTATTTATTTATTTATTTATTTGTGTGTGTGTGTGTGTGTGTGTGTGTGTGTGTATGTGTGTGTGTGTGTGTGTGTGATATGTTGGCAAAGAATGTGCCTGCTTTCTGCCCTTGTCCTAAGAACTTCTCTGAGGTCAAATGAAAAAGTAATGGCCCAATTTCTTTGCTGGGGGAGATTTCAAGACAGGCTAATGTTGGTTCTGCTGCATGGTTATTAGTAATCACTCTTCACTAGGTCTGTCATGACACAGAGTAATGGGGGCAGAAAGAAATGCAAGTGCACAGAGGAGAAAAGGTGCCCCAGAGACTGTAATGCTGCGGCCGAGGCTCGTGCTGAAAGGCTGAAGGAGATTAAGGACAGGCCGATCCACACTAGAAGAGAGGGAGGGGCGCCCTCAGGGCAAGATCCCACCCCACTAAGCTTCCAACTTGTAAAAGGAAAATGCTCAGGTCATTTTCTGCTCCTATAAAAGCAACAACACACAGAAGCTGCTGAGAATGTGATTCAAGGGGAGGAGAGTCCATCCCAAGCTGGCAGCCGAAAATGGCAATGTCATCCGTAGGCTGCTAGCTTTAGAGTCATAAAAGGTGCACAAGTAAAGAGTTATGGAATCTTCCTCCATGGTTCCAGAGAGCTGCTCAGGCCAGGCATGCAGCAAAGTAATTCCTGCAGAAAGGCCCTGAAAGACCATTGTGTGGAGCTGCGGACGTGAAGCATGGGTTATGTTGGAGACCACGGGATGTTGGAGATGCCAGAACCATGGGATATCTGCCAGAGAGAGCTGCAAACCGGGAATGGAACCCGCCCAAGAGAAAAACGTACGTTTCAGGCATCAAAGTTAGCAGGGCAGAGACATCTAAGCCCTTTGACACAGAACATGGAGCTAGTGTATTTGGTATTTGCTGTGCTGGGTTTTGGTCTTGCTTTGTTCCAGTATCTCCTCACTGTGCCTCCATCCCTTCCTTTAGAATGGTGATATATATTCTGCGCCGTTATGTGTTGTAGGTATGCAATTACTTTTTGATTTTAGAGGGGTTACAATTGAGAGATTGCCTTGAATCTCAGAAAAGACTTTGGGCTTTGAAACTGAGATTGTGAAAAACTATGGGGACTTACAGAATTGGACACATGCATTTTGCATTGTGATATGGCCACAAGACTATGGGGGTCAGGGAGCAGAACATGGTGATTTGAATGAAGATGTCTCCCAGAGTCTCTGGCATTTGAATACTTTGCCTATAACTGGTGGTGCTCTTTTGGGAGGTTAGGAGGTGTGGCCTTACTGGAAGAAGAAGTGTGTCACTAGAGGAAGGCTCTGAGGTTATGAAGCCCATGTACAATTCCAGTTTGCTCTCTCTGCTCCTGCTTGTGTGCAGCGATGTGAGCCCTCAGTTTCTGTTGTCAGCACCCAGTTGTTATGCCTGACTGTTGTAATGTTTCCCTGACGTGACAGTGATGGACTCGTGCCCCTCTGTAAAAGCTCAAATAAGCCCTTCCTTGTACCAGGCTATTTCTCTCAGGCCACCAACCAGCTCCCAAATCATGACACAGAGACTTCTTATTTGTTATGCGTGCTCAGCCTAGCTTAGGCTTGTTTCTGGCTAGCTCTTTTAACTTAAATTAACCTGTTTCTCTTTGTTTCTGTTTTGCCTCAGAGCTTCTTTTTTTCTTCCTTTCTTCCTTCCTTCCTTCCTTCCTTCCTTCCTTCCTTCCTTTCTCCCTCTCTCCCCCTCTCTCTCTCTCTCTCTCTCTCTCTTCCTTCCTTTCTATATATCTTACTGTCACTAGTTCTCCTGTCTGTCTGTCTGCCTGTCTGTTTGTCTGTCTGTCTGTCAGATACCTGGCTTCTGACCCCAGGCATGCCACTCTCCTCCTCATTCCCTTCTTTCTTCTCCCTTCTCTTGTTCCTCCTATTTTTTCTCTCGGCTGCCAGCCCCGCCTGTCCTTTCTCTGCCTAGCTATTGGCTGTTCAGCTCTTTGTTGGACCAATCAGGTGCCTTAGGCAGGCAAGGTGAAACAAATGCAACACATCTTTACAGAATTAAACACTCATCCTTACACTTTTAAACAAAGGCAGCATAAACAAATGTAACACTCCTTTACACAGTTAAAGTGATATTCCACAGCATAAACAAATGTTAACACATCTTTCAAACCACCACAGCTTCTAAGCATGAGTTGACTGGAGGGAAGTTTTATTTGCATTTAAATTACTTATAATTTCCCTCACTACAAAACCCACCACTGCTATGTCCTCTTTCTCCATTAGAATATTGCTCCTACCCAAGTACTGGAGATTGAATCCAGGGCCTCTGTAGATGTAACAGTCTTGTTAAATAAGAAACAGAGCCAAATGCAGAGTTAAAAGTCCAAGAGGTCAGAGCAGTAGCTAAGAGCTAAAAACCCTTTCTTACCCTTCACTGCTGTCCTTCCCCTCAGAAAGAGGCCTACTTCCTGTGTGTCTGTCTTTTTATTGACTTTCTGTTCTGCCTTCTCATTGGTTGTAAACCCAACCACATGACCTCCTCATCACTGCCTGTCTATACAGACCTCCAGGTCTCTATGGTTGGTATTGAGATTAAAGGTGTATGTCTCCAAGCTGGCTGTATCCTTGAACACACAGATATCTGCCTGTCATGTGATCGGGATTAAAGGTGTGTGCTACCACTGTCAGACTTCTGCTATGGCTTGCTATTAGCTCTGACCCCCAGGTAACTTTATTTATTAACATACAAATAAAATCACATTTCAGTACAAATGAAATATCACCATAAGCCTCCCCCAAGCTGGCCTTGAACTGGTCATCTTCCTGCCTTAGCATCCCAAGTAGCCTGTTGTTGTATGGTATTTTGTTTGTGTCCAACAAATAAAGCTTGCCTGGAGATCAGAGAAGCAGAGCAGTCAGCCATCAGAGTCTTCTTACCTCTACAAAAATCTCAGATCAAATTGGGGGGGGGGCTCCTATCTCTGAGAATCCTCAGACTAAATGGGGGCCCAGGATCCTATCACCAACTGCCTTATATTCCTGTCTCCACCTCTTGATGCTGGCATTAAAGGTGTGAGCCTCCACCGCCCAGCTCTGTTCCTCTTTTAGACTAGTTTAATCTCGTGTAGCCCAGGATGGCCTTGAACTCCTAATCATCTACCTGCATGTGTGTGCCTGGTGCCTGTGGAGGTCAGAAGAAGGTGTCAGATCCCCTGGAATTGGAGTTACAGACAGTTGTGAGCCACCATGTGGATGCTGAGAACTGAACCCAGGTCCTCTGGAAGAGCAGCCAGTGGCTCTGAACCACGGAGCCAGTCCTTCTGCTTTGGTCATACTTCCTTTTCTTAAAAAAAAAAATCATTATTATTTTATGTGCGTTGATATTTTGCCTGCATGGATGTCTGTGTGAGAATGTCAGATCCCTGGAGGTGGAGTTATAGGCAATTGTAAGCTGCCATGTAGGTTCTGGGAATTGAACTCAGGTCCTCTGGAAGAACAGCCAGTTCTCTTAACTGCTGAGCCATCTCTCCAGCCCCTGGCTCATGCTTTCAGTATTACCAGATTTCTCCTTCTTCACCCTTTCCTTCACCCTAACCATTATTTCTCATTCTTTTTAGTATATGGGTACATGATTTTTTTTAATGAAATATCATTCCAATGAGAGAAAAGAAAACTTAAGGGTTTTTTTTTGTTGATATTAATTGATCAGAGGGTCTTTCTCTTTATAAAGAAATGCCACCAAAAAAAAGTTGGAGGCTCTCTCCCCTACATTTTAGATCAATTCTTTTTATAAATTATAAATTATAATTCTTTTTGTTTAATTTAATATAGCATCTGGTGGTAATGGTGATTCAGACCAGTGGTTCTCACCCTGTGGGTCATGACCCCTTTGTGGGGGTTGACTGACCCTTTCACAGTGGTTTCCTAAGACCATCAGAAAACACGGATGTGGTGGTATTGTGTTCCCCAAAATATTGTGTACCTTAATAAACTTATCTGGGGTCAGAGACAGAACAGCCACAATATTAAACATAGAGGTTAGGCAGTGGTAGCACACGCCTTTAATCCTAGCATTCCAGAGGCAGAAATCCATGTGTTCAAGGATACACCCAAGCATGGTGACCCACGCCTTTAATCCCAGAAAGCAAGCCTTTAATCCCAGGGAGTGGTGGTAGAGAGCAGAAAGGTATATAAGGCGTGAAGAAACTCGAGGCATTTTGGCCTGGTTAGGCATTTGGCCTGGAGAGGCATTTTGGCCTGGTTAAGCATTTGGGCTGGTTAAGCTTTCAGGCTTCTAGCAGCAGTTCAGCTGAGACCCATCCTGGATGAGGACTCAGAGGCCTCCAGTCTGAGGAAACAAGACCAGCTGAGGATCCGGCGAGGTGAGGTTAGCTGTGGCTTATTCTGTGTCTCTGATCTTCCAGTGTTCACCCCAATACCCGGCTCAGGTTTGATTTTATTAATAAAAACTTTTAAGATTCATGCTACACACGGATATTTACATTATGATTCATAACAGTAACAGAATTACGGTTATGAGGTCGCAAAATTTTATGGTTGGGGGGTCACCACAACATGAGGAACTGTATTAAGGGGTCACAGCATTAGGAAGGCTGAGAACCACTGTTCTAGACTTTTCATGTGCCTCTAGAAAAAGGACATCCTGCCAACGTGATGGCTTGTGCCTGTGACCCCAGCACCCAGAAGGCTCAGCCGGGAGGCCTCTTGTGAGATCAAGCCCAGCCCAGCCTGGGCTACATAAGTCCTAGGCCAATCTGGGCTATGGTAGGAGACCCCAGCTCAAAAAACAAAAATATGACAGACACATGAGAGAGAGAGAGGTGGGGGGAGGGAGGGAGGGAGGGAGGGAGGGAGGGAGGGAGGGAGAAGGAGCTGGTGTAGATGAATACATGCATTCAGACATGCATCGTCTACATTTAACTTCCTTTCATCTTTTCCTATAAAGTCCTCTCTGTCCCTTTGCCATACCTTCCCGGACACTAGAAACTCATATCATGCCATCAAATATTTAGCTAAACCCCTAAGGAAGGGCTCTGCATCTGCCTTTGTAGCTCCATGTAAGTCAGTCTAATGGCAAGTCTCCTTTGGAAAGTCTGAAGACTGTGTGCATCTCAGAAAATTCTACCTATCAGAAGATAGAGAGATGGTCCCTTGTGGTCATGGTGGAATAACAAAGACCGGCCCTTAACGGTGTACTATAAAGTATTAGAAAACAGGAGGAAGTATGAAACCATTGTGTTCAGACATCAGACAGCAGTCTACACAGAACCCTGACCCCTAAGAGAAAAAGACGCAACATAAGCTCCATTTGGCTTTCTGCCTGGAGCTGTTTCTGGATTTTAAACTCAGGAAGGAGCAACCAAGGAAAATACTGGTAGCCTTGCCGATAGGTATGATGGAGACCAGAGTCTGAGGAAGCTGAGGTGACCAGAAGTCACTGAGTAAAGTTCTGAGAAAAAAAGGCTATACAATAGTGGGAAAAGCTAATAAATGTGAACTGTGCATAGGAGTCTTTGCAGAGCACTAGACCCAGGTTCATAAAACGACACAGTGCACTTAGGGCAAAAAGACTAGTAAGCTGTGAGATACATAAATCTCCGAGCACACAGGAAGTGGGACAATGTTTAGATCTGCCTAGCCACAGGAGAGCCCTTGGAACGTTCAGAGGAGATTCCTGAATCGTGTGCTGGTAAGTAAGTCAGATCTATCTTTGGAGTAAAGTATACTGTAGACCTGGGGGTGGAATGTTTTTCCAAGATTTATAGAG
This sequence comes from Peromyscus attwateri, assembly GCA_902168425.1. NCBI lineage: Eukaryota > Metazoa > Chordata > Mammalia > Rodentia > Cricetidae > Peromyscus > Peromyscus attwateri. Next base: position 28,320 of record CABHPP010001624.1, on the reverse strand, counting down.
AAGAAATACTTTATACTTGGGGGTGGGGGGGTCTCACGGTCTCTGCCATGCTCATCAGAGTGAAGACAGCCATAGACATCACCGAAGTGCTTGTTTGGGCTGAGTTCCTCTGATGTTTAATCTTGATTGTCAACTTGATTAGCCGGAGAGACACCTAGAGTAATAAAGCACGCCACGGGGTGTGTCTGAGAGACAGTTCTGGAGAAGATTAGCTGATAGGGAAAGACCTACCCTGAGTGTAGCTCTGATTCCAGGACTTTGGAAGTAGAGGCAGGATTAGAGTTCAGGCTCACCATTAGCTAAATAGTGACTTCAGGGGAACTGATTTCAAAAACCGGAAATTATTCAGTCAAGATCAAAATGGTAACCAGATGGAACTATGAAACACAATATACCAGAAGAAGTAAACATGTGGGCAGGGAGAAAAGATTTTGTTGTGTCAGTTTTAAATTTCTTGAAAAGTTAATTGGTTCCGTAAAGTAAAATTAATAACGGCGCTTTTGAGACCTATCAAATATGTAGAGGTAAAATGATTGGTGATATGTTGAAAGATGGGATGAAGAAAAACAAGTCCTGCAGTTGTAAGAGTTTGGCATTATACATGAAATAGTACAATATTATTTGACTATTATGAGTTAAAGTGGGTAGTATAAAGTACAGAGTAGTCACCCAAAACATCCTCACTTGGAGGAGTTACATCCCATAATATCATCAAGTTAAAAATTCTTAGCAACACAGTACCCTGTGGAGTATGAGTTGTTTCTCTTTATGATTGCATGGCTGTGTAGAGCTGTGTCTTGCAGCTGGCAAGCATCATGAGTATGATACCACACCACAGAGGAAAAGATCAAAATCCCAAATGTGGTTGCTATTGAATGTATATTGCTTTGTTTCCATTGTTAACTAAAAATGAGTTGAACCATTGTAATTTTTGGACTGCCTATACACACTTGTGTATGTACTGTGTATAACTACTATGGAGTAAAATTGAACACTAAAAGGAACCATTAATTTAAAAAAAAAGCATAACAAGGAAAAATGAAATAATTACAAGTAAGTCAAATAAAAAGCCATTAGCAGATAATTGATTTAAACTCAACCATAGTGATAATTATATTAAATATAAATGGTCTAAACATTCCAATTAAGAGTCAGAGGTTCTCAGACGATCAAATAACAAGTAAGATACAAAGTACACAAGAAAATCACTTTAAATGTACAAGGCAGAGGCAACTGAAAGAAATGCAAAATGTGTGTTATACAGATATAAATTACAAGAAAACTGGACTGGCTAGATTAGTATCAGAGAGGGCAGACAATAAAAAAACAGGAATGTTACTATGAGTCATAACAAACTTTTCATAATGGTTAAAATATAAATTCCACCCCAAAGATATGGCACATATACCTTTTTGTGCATTCTAAACACAATGCAGCTTCAAAACATATGTAGCAAATACTAACAGTACTGAACAATTTTTTTCTTTCAGGGTTGGGGATCGAATCCAGAACCTTGCAAATGCGAGCAAACATTCTATCACTGAACTACAAACACAGCCCCTCATGAAAGGAAGCTTTAACAATCTACAGTTACAGTTGTAGATTTCAACACTTTTCACTTAATAATCAACAAAGAAAAGACAAAATCAACAAGAATATGGAAGATTTGAACATCATCATCATCAACCAACTGGATCTGATTGGTCTCACCCCAAGGACATCAAAATATACATTCTTTTCAAGTTTACATGGGACAATAGCCAAAGAAGACCATATGTTAATCATGAAACAAGTCTAAAAAAGTTTGAAAGTATTGCAATCATGGAGTATGTCTTTTGACCATAATTAATTAAATTAGAAATCAATAGCTGCTATTTGGAAAAACCTCTAAATATTTGGGAACAAAACAGCACCCTTTTAAACAACACACAGATAAAAGAAATAAATCACAAGGACACAGAGAATATTTTGAATTAAGAGGAAATGAAAACACATGTATAAAAACTTGTGGGATGTAGCTCAGGCAGTGTGTCCAGGGAATATAATATGAAATGTTTATATTGGAATAGAAGAATAAAGTCAGTATTCTGAGATTTCACCTTGGAAAAAGCAAGAAATGAACAAATTAAATCGAGAGAAAATAGAAGACACAAGATCACAAATATAGAAAGCAAATATCAGTAAAATACAAAAAAACAGAAATGAAAGGAACAATGAAAACTAATGCCGGTACTTGGAAGTGTTCAGCTAAATTATAATCCTCCAGCTAGACTCAAAGGAGAGGGCCCAGGTTAGTAATACTAGTAGAGAATGTGCTATCGGCGCACAGATAGAAAGATAATGAAGAATACTGTAGAGCCTATCATGTCAACAAGGCCAACAATGTAGATGAATCTGTGTATTAGTCATTTTTTCTGTGGCTGTGAGAAAACACCATGACCAAGGCAACTTATAGAAGAGAGATTATTTGGGCTTATAATGTGACAGGGATAAGAGTCTGTCATGGCAGGGAGACACGGCAGCAGGAAGCTGAGGTTCCGATCTTGAACCAAGAGCATGAAACACAGACAGCAAACTAGAAACAATCTGGATTTCTGTTACCGCTGCAGCTATTGTTATTCATTAAGCGTCGCTGTTTACCGTGTGAGAAAAGCCACAAGGTACAACAAAACCCACTCTAAGAGTTTATTAAGGGAAGGGAACAGGAAAGACGTGCATAGGCCTGTGGAATGACCGAGCAGGAAGAGAGGGGAGGAATAGGTGGAACCCGCTTTTATAGGTTAACCCCGCACATGCGCATATGGTCTTACATAGCCATGCCACACACGCGCATAGATAACGTGGTCACGATGTGGCCAAATTACGTGATCGCGCAGCGCATGGATTATGTAGGATGTAAGGCCCTGGGATGAGTAAGCATTTTGCCAGCACTTGCTTGATCATGTAGCTGGGGAATTGACTAGAATATTCTAACAGTTATACTATATGTTACGGGTCATTTATATATTATGGAGCACTTGCTGCAATCCAGGAATCTTGAGGTTTTTTCATTTTTGTTTTTGTTTTAAGATTTATTTATTTTATTTTATGTGCATTGATGTTTTGCCTGCATGTACATCTGTGTGTGAGGGTGCCAGATGCCCTGGGACTGGGGTTACAGACAGTTGGGAGCTGCCATGCGGGTTCTGGGAATTGAAAAGCAGCCAGTGCTCTTAACCTCTGAGCCATCTCCTCAGTACCCTGAGGAGTCTTTTAGAAGAACACTGTGAGGTAAGGGATATCCTTGCAGGACATAATGGCTGAATAAGCTTAGGCACGGAGACATGAGGAACCTCTCGATGGTTCTGTAGCTACTACAGTTTGAACATTTGTTTAATGCCAGAAGCGACCCTGTGCCGATACAAGTGTTTGTTGGAGCTGCTCAGCTTCATGTTCTGGCCTAGCAGGGCTTAGTGTAGCAGCCCCAATGGCCTTCCAGTTTTTCTGTTCGTGATCTAGAACTGCCATCTCAGTCAGAATATTTAGTTTCGAGTGCAAAATACTTGCAAACTAACATCATGTGTATTAAATTGTGAAATCTGCTCTACTAGAATGGGAAGGGTGCTCCGTGACACCCTGAGTTTTTAGTTAAATTTTTGTCTAGCTACAAGTATCATGGCTTCTATGGCTCCCAAGTAGAAAACAGTGATTTCCTTTCCTTTGGGTGGAATAAATGCCCTTCCCTCCCAGTGTAGACCTAGATTTCAGTGCCACGGCCCGACTTGATTGCACAAAGACTCCCACAAGTCTTTACGCCCTGAGAGCTCGCTGTCCCCAATTTGCAAGATGGGAGGTTGTGCTTTCCATGTGGATCTCTGAGGATTAGGAGGCTCGCTCTGGAGTTCTCCTTCCTCTGCTTCCTCAGTGTCTTGTCTTCTGTGTTTCCAGAACTTCCCAAGTTGGAATCTCAAAGTGTAGTGTTTCTCCAACTTCTTGACCATCGCCCCCTATAAGAAATGCACTTGATGGCCGGGCAGCGGTAGCACACGCCTTTAATCCCAGCACTCGGGAGGCAGAGCCAGGCAGATCTCTGTGAGTTCAAGGCCAGCCTGGTCTACAGAGCAAGATCTAGGACAGGCACCAAAACTACACAGAGAAACCCTGTCTCGAAAAACCAGAAGAAAAAAAAAATGCACTTGACTGGACTGAGACTGTAGCTCAATTAATGACTGCTTGTGCAGTGTACAGAAAGTCCTGGGGTTGACCCCCAGCACCCCATAAACCAAGTGTGGTGGCACACACCTGTCATCTCAGCACTTGTGGGTGGAGGCGGAAGATCAGAAATTCAGAGTCATCCTCAGCTACATAGTGAGTTCAAGGCCAGCCTGGGCTATATGAGACAGCCTCAAAAAAAATAAAAAAAAGTACCCTCATATAATCAACTTCACAAACCAAAATATACATTATTTAAAAATATATGTGTAATATAGATGATCCCTTTATTGTACAAACTGGGAAAATGATTGCTGAAGATATAAGTACACTGGAGCAATGTGGAGAAATGGGCTCTTCTGGGAAAACTGGAGCATATGTCTCCAAACCGCTTAACCACATTTATTTTGATACATTCTGTTATCTTATCAAGTATACTAGATAATTAAAAAAAATGCTTTCAGGGACCTGTTAAACTGTTTTCCGTAGCTCACTAATGATTCTCCGCCAAAGCACTTCGATTCCCTCTAGAGACTAATTAGTTTGTTTCAATATTCCTGGGTCCAGGAGCGCTAAATGTTGCTAACATAATTATTTGCATATACAAATATGGAGAACTCAGGCCCCAGGCCAGGAGGACTCCTAATCGCCAAAGCTACTCTTAATCTAACTGTCTCTGTTCATTCAGCTAAGTCTTGGAGCCCCTTCTTGCTGCCCAGTGCTGGCAATGGCCAGGGACTGGCTGCTGGGATTTGGTGGTTGTGTTGTAGTGGGGTTCACACTTATGAAAGCCTGTCTTCACAGTACGTGGGCATGAGGGAACTCTGTAGGGCATTGACTCAGAGGCCATAGAAACAGTGGGAAAGGAAGGCCAGAAAGACGGAGGAGCTCCGAAGAGGAGTAGCAATTCCATTTGCTCCATTCTCCAGGAGGATGCTGATGTGTTCGGGGAACGAGAGGGACCACCACAGAAATGCTGTGCTGCTGGCACCTTCTCACAGGCTCGTATAATGTGGTCCTGGGTCTGTGCCAGCCGCTCTTCCTGAACTTATTTTAAACTTCCTGAACACACTGACAATAGTTGTTGTCTTTTTACAGGGGGATTGGTAGCCTTTCTTTCTTTCTTTTTTTTAGAAAGGGCCTCAGAAGCCCGGGGCATCTCGTCTTCCAATTTGCTATGTGTCTTTGGTTGACCTTGTTCTTCCTGTTTCTGCCTCCCAAGTGCTGGTATCATAGGCACACACTACCTCTACTACTGCTGGACCTATCGAGTTTTTGACATACAGTGGCCATGGGCCAACTCTCTGTCTCCTTTCTTCTTCCCACCCTGCTCACTCTGAGTCACCTTTCCCACAGCACTTTCACCTTCTATAAACGTCCTACATGGTTGACTTATCCGTGAAGTTTAGTATCTGTTTCCTCCTGCAAGAGAGCAAGCTCAGATGGAGAAGGCCTGTTTTAGCCACCAAGGTGTCTCCTAGCTCCTAAAGATGTAGCTAGTGCACACGTCGTAGAGTCCTGATGACTTTGCTTTGGGATGACTCCAAAAGTTTATGTGTGTCTGTGTGTGGGAATGTCCATGTGTGAGTGCGGGTGCCTGCAGAGGCCAGACGAGGGTGTCAGGTCCCCTGGACTTGGTGTTATAGGCAGTTGTAAGCTGCCTGATACAGATGTTAGGAACTGAACTCTGAAACGGTAGTATGCACCCTTAAATGCAGAGCCGTCCCTCCAGCCCCCAAGGAGCACATTTCTGTGTATCGAACATAGTACAGTTATTATCCTCAGACTTGAAGGAAAGCAAAGGCAGAAACCTGCAAGAGATCATTGTGATGGCATCTGCTTCCTCCCTCAATTCAACAGCCCTTGATCCCTAGCTGTGGATCACTAGCTCTTTTGTTAAAGAAAACTGAAACTGAAAAGTTAGAGAAAACTCTAACATTAGTTAGAGAAAACTGATATTTAGCCCTGTCTTCCTGGAGCTGCCCTGCTAAGAGTGGAAGCAATATTTGCTGAGCTGTCTTACTGCAAACTGGGATGATCGTTATGTGTGTGTGTGTGGGGGGGGGTACAAGCATTGCTCCAGGAAGGCAAGAACTAACGTGTGGCTTGGCCAGGGAACTCAGGGACCTTATCTTTGGGTAGAAGTTAGCTTGGTGAGAGGAGAGCCAGCAGAAGCATTCAGGCCAAGAAAACAAAACAGTCAGGAGTAGGAGAAAGCCTGGTGTTCTGTGTGTGAGTGTGGGGGAGCCAGACGAAGTGGGGAGGTAGCCCGGTAGAGGAGGGAAGGTGGGAAGACATGCCCAAGAGGGTGACTCCTCTACCCAGGAGTGAAGGGGAGCTACAGGAGCTGGCTGTGCAGAGGTGGCGAAAAAGGTCCGGCTGAAGGAGAGAGAGTGGGCTAGAGAGGGCAAGGAGGTTGCATGGAGGCAGGTTAGGAGGTGTGTCTTAGTCAGGGTTTCCATCGCTGTGAAGAGACACCATGACCACAGCAACTCTAATAAAGGAAACCATTTAATTGGGGCTGACTTACAGGTCAGAAGTTTAGTCCATTGTCACCATGGCAGAAAGCATAGCAACATGCGGGCAGACATGGCGCTGGAGAGGTAGCTGAGAGTTCTACATATGGATCCGCAGGCAGCAGGAAGAGTGGCTTGCGCTTCTGAAACCTCAAAGCCCACTTCCAGCAACACACTTTTTCCAACAAAGCCACATATCCTAATAGTACCACTCGCTATGGGCTTATGGGGGCCATTTTCATTCAGACCGCCACAATGTGCTTTAGTGGACAAGGCAAGATGTAATGGAGTGAAGATGAGGGGATGGGCAGATTGGAAAATGAGACAGAATTCAAAGGAATGGTGGCAACTCCAACAAATAGACGGTGGCATATAGACACACACACACACACACACACACACACACACACACACAGGATTTTTAATATTTCTATGAAGTAGAATATAAAGCATCTTGTAGGGAGCAGAGGAAGCCCCCAGTGAATGAAGTCCTGGGTGAGTGCATATCGTTGACATGAGCAGTGCAGTGCCATGGTGAGGACCCCAAGGCCTCCAACCTGAGGGAAATTGGCAAAGCTGTTTCCCATATGGGTCAGGATCAAAACCTTTCTCTGTCCAAATACAAGTGGTTATGGTTATTGATCAGTGTGCACAGAACTAGTAACTGCAGCTTCCTCCTCCTGAATATTTACATCCTTCTCACCTCAGAGACCTCCTACTCAAACTAGTCAACCCCTGCCCTGGAGTTATACCTAATAAACACAGGAGGCTCTCTCTGGGTTCTGTTGGTAGTAGGTAGAGCTCCATCAGAGCACACACCCCACCCTGTGTGTCTGTCATTTCTTCATTCCTTCACTGCCTCAATCAGGTTTCCAAACCCAAGCAGCACTGGTTGAAGCAACTTTTGTTTGTGTCCTTTCCGGGAGCCGCTAAGTTCTTTGGTGTTCTTAGTGTAGCTGGGTGGGATCTTGCCTTAGGGCCACCCTTCCCTTTATTCCAAAGCAAATCTGGCCATTTCTCAATCTCCATATCTCTTTTAGCAGCATTGACTTTGCTGTGGCTCTATTCTCTTCAAACTGGACATCATGTGTTTCTTTCTGCTCCACTTGCTCTTGTTCACTGTGACCTGTGAAAGAGCGACTACTAATAACCATTCAACAGAGTCAGCTAGCCTGCCTTGAAATCCCCTCCACCGCGGAAATTAGACCATTATGTTTAATTTTAGTCAAGTTCTTAGAACAAGGGCAGGAAGCAGCTACTTTTTTTTTTTTTTTTTTTTTTGCCAAAATTTTACAAGAATGGTCTCTAGTCTACTTGCTAGTATTGTTCCCCTCTGAAACCTCTTGAGCTGGCCTGCATGGTACACACTGCTCTCAGCCCTACTGTCTTTCATGCTCCTACTAGAATGGTCCAGTAAGCTCTACTTACAGTGTTCAACTTCTTTTCTAGTCCATAGCTCCAAATCCTTCCACATTCCTGCAAAAACAAAAACAAAAACAAAATCATGAGGTCAGGTCTGTCACAGCAACAGCCCACTCCCTCGTAACAGCTTCTGACTTAGTTACTTTTTTTTCTACTGCTGTGACAAAACACTGTGACCACGGCAACTTATAGAAGGAAGGGTTGGTTTGGCGTGTGGTTCCGGAAGGATAAGAGACCATCATGGTTGGGAATCGTGGTGTCAAGCAGCAAGCATGCAGCTGGAGCAGAAGCTGAGAACTCACATCTGGAACCACATCTGGAACCACAAGCAGGGAGCGAGAGAGTGAAGTGGGAATGGAGCATGGCTTTTGGAACTTCAATGCCTCTCCCAGTTACGTATTTCCTTCAGCAAAGCCACACTTCCTAAACCTACCCAATCAGTGCCACCAACTGGAGACCCAATATTCAATTGTTCGAGACTGTGGGGGACATCTCATTCAGACCACCGCAATAGGTAAGGATCCTAAGAAACTATCCTTTTATGAAGAAAAGTATACATCAAAGACATTCATTGCAACTGTGACAAGAAAACCAGGAACGGCTTCAATAATCATTGAAATAATGACTAAAGAAGGGTGTGGTTTAAAAGTTTTAGAAACCTGTAGCAAAATACCACATAGTTAAAAAAAAAAAAGACATTGCTCTCTGCTCACAGTATATGAGATAAAACACGTAAGCTGCATACTATTACATATAGCACAGCGTGTTTTCTATTAAAGGTCTTACCAAAAAAATGTGTTCTCCATAAATGGGCTAGAATAGGCTTAGAAAATGAATATGAAACTTGGAATAATGATTATCTCTATAGAAGAAAGCTTTGCTTGTCTTGACAATGAATCTTTCATAGTCTGCATCCTGTTGCCCTTTGGGAGCTTGGCCTGTACTTCAGGTCTCTGTAGCCTCATCACCTGCCCTCAGAAGGCCTCATTCACTGTTTGTTGGATGGTCAAAGCGCCCGCACCCCTTTTATAAGATCTATACACAGCAGTCTTGGAGTACAAGAGACCAATTTTTCCTCCTTTAAGAAAATTAACATACATTAATTATACTTAATAATGGGTTTTCATTCTGACATTTTCAAACGTATCTGTCGTGTTTTTGATTGACCATGTTCACCTCCATTATCCTCACATGCCTCCATCTTACTTCTGCTGACCCTCTTTCTGTTCCCGAATCCCTCCCCTTCTACTCTCGTGTTTATATGTCTATAAACCAACGGTTTTAACTGGGGATACACACAGGGCCATGAGCAATTTACCAGTGGCCACATCACTGAAGAAACGAAGTGACTGAAGAAATGAAGGGACTGAATTTTAAAAGTCTCTACGAGTCAGTTTTGTTTTTGAACATAGAGCCTAAAATAAAACTTAGGGACAGAAAATTCCAGCATTTAGAAAGGGAAGGATTTAGGAGATACATGGAGGACTTGCTTTCAATCAAGAATCGGTAGAACACCCCCAGGCATGGGAGCACTCGTTTGTCGTCCCAGACCTGGGATGCTGAGCAGGAAGACGGCGAATTCTAAGCCCTCTCGGGTTATGTAGTGAGACCTTGTTTTAACAAACAAATAAAAACAAAAATAAAGACTGAGTGCCAGTCTGGCAGCATTCACACTACAGCGGAATCTGAGAAGCAGGAGCAGGGAGCAGCTGGTTTACAGATGCAAGGTCAAAAACAGCATGCTGGTTCTCATCCATCACCTCTCCCTCTCATCTCAAGGTCACTTGTGAATGATGTGCAAATGGGTGGTGGTGTGTATTTTTCTTTTCTTGGTAACCCATGTTAGTGTTTGGTTCCTTCTTGATTAGTTTAATTGCCCTAGGAAGCCCCCAAAGTCTGGAAGGTCAAAAGAGAGAGAGAGAGAGAGAGAGAGAGAGAGAGAAGTTTTGTTCACAAAAGGAATGGATGCTTTATCTCTGTTTGTCTTATGTATTGCAGCTGTGGACATTGAAACACATCCTATATATTTGACATGATTTGGCTTCTGTTCAGCAGCTTACATTCAGAAAAGAAAAAGCATTTAGTTACTTCTTTTTTTTTTTTTGAGACAGGGTCTCTCTGTATAGCCCTGACTGCCCTGGAACTCACTCTGTAGACCAGGCTGATGTCAAACTCAGAGATTCACCTGTGTCTGCCTCCCGAGGAGTTACTGCATTTGTGGTAGTCTATCTGGAAATAAATTTGCTCACTGCAAAGTGTTTGTAACCACAAGCTACTGCTTGCCAGAGCTTGGTGACTTCAAAGTTCTGAAAGTGTTCATGTGCAATATTACTACCGACTTTAATGTGAAAATAAAGTCTGCTTGCTCTCTTCCAATTTTCGATTGATTACTGGGTATGAAGATGTTACAAACACTTAACTGAATTTGGCTATTGCTTTAATTCTGGCTTTTAAATATCCAAATACTGTACAACTTGGAACTTCTACTTCTTGAATACTTAATTTGATTGTTGCTTGGTGTATGTTTATGATGTGTGTGAGTGTGGAATACCACGTATGACGTGGTGCATGTGTGGAGGTCACGAAAACTCCTGGGCCTGACTTAGTTGTCTTCTTCCTCAGTGGGGCCTGGGGACTGAACTCAGGTCTTCAGACCTATGAGGTAAGTACTTTTACCCTCTGAGCCATCTCTCAGGCCTGATTTCCAAGAGTTTCCCTCAAGAAAGTTCTGAGAGTTATACATGGAGACAAGTGTGTCAAGACATTCATTAAAAAGCTGGCGTTGCCCTGGGCTTGGTGACATGGGCCTGGAATCTCAACCCTCAGGAGGCTTTAGCAGTCAGGAGGATTGTTCTGAGTTCAAGACTTTCTAGGCTACATGGAGAGACTCGGTGGTCTCAAGAAATCACTCACAAAGAAGGAAATAACATAAATAGTGAATAGAATAAGTACAATTTGATCTAGCCTTCATTTATTTGTTTTTTAATTTATTTTTGCATGAACGTGGGTGTGTTTGCATGAATTTATGTGTACCACATGCATGCCTGGTGCCTACAGAGGTCAGAAAGTGGAATTGGCTTCTCTGGAATTGGAGATAAAGATGGTTGTGAGCTACCATGTGGGTTCTGGGAATTGAACCCAGGTCATCTGTAAGAGCACTGAATGCTCTGAGTCTTCTCTCCAGTCCCATAGCCATTCTTTGAAAAATACCAGAGTCATAAAAATGAATATGTATTTTTCTTCTTCTTCTTCTTCTTCTTCTTCTTCTTCTTCTTCTTCTTCTTCTTCTTCTTCTTCTTCTGCGCGCGCGCGCGTGCGTGCATGTATGTATGTATGTATGTATGTATGTATGTATGTATTTTTACCTTGCTACCAGGGATGGTGCCTAGGACCTCCTGCATGCTGGTCACATGCTCTACCACTGGGCTAGATCCTCTTGCATTCATTTTATAATTTTCGTTTAGCACAGCATATTGTGTTAGTTACCTTCCTCGTGGCTGTGAGGGAAGGCTTTAACTTGGCTCGCAGTTTAAGATGGTGCAGTCCATCGTGACAGGGAGTAGCCTGCAGAGTTCGTGATGGTGTGAGCACGGGGCCAGAAGGGCGTGAAGCAGAGAGCAGCGCGTGCTGGCGCTCCGTTCCTCCAGCCAATGGGATGCCACGGCTGATGTTCAGGACAGGTATTCCCTCCTCAGTAAACCGCTCTAGAGATGCCCTCACGGCTATGCCCAGAGGTGTGCCTCCTCGGTGATTCCAGATCCAATCAGGTTCTGGATGGTGCGTAACCATTACCATAATTACTCAACTGGAAAAGTGGCAGTTTGGGCCTCGCTCAATGCTTTGTCCAATAACAATATCCCTTGCTCCTTGGATGTTTTTATTTACCCAATTTGTTCTTATTGGTTAGTATAACTTGGTAGCTCAAGTTCAGCCTTCCCCAGCTCTAAGTTTTAACTTTTGTTCTTAGCTTTTACATCTTCTATTTTTGTGATTTCTTCTCAATTTCAGTTCCTGAGACTGAGCTGCTGTAAGTCACAGACGGTGCTCTGGTGAGCTGTCAGGTTCATTTTCAACACTGTGCACTTCTGAAAGCTCTCACAGGAGGTCGGAAGTCTTTTTGTTGAGGTTTTGCTTTTGACATAGGGTCTTGTGTAGCTCAGGCTGGCCTCTAACTCCAAACATAATCAAGGCTTGACTTGATCCTCCTGCCTCTACCTCCTAGATGCTGGGGTTACAGGAGTGTGCAGCCATGCCTGTCTTGGGAGGTCAGGGACCCTTAGTCACTGCTCTGTTTCTATCCCGGAGGTGGCTGGAGTTACAACTTATTGGTAGAACCCTTGTCTGGCATGCATGTGGACCTGGGATTGAGCCCCGGTACTGCAGAACAAGTGTGCAAACAAACCTCAGGATGGTGCACAGATGCCCGTTACTTAGTAACTAGGTACACAGATGCCCGTTACTTAGTAGCTATTGCTTTAGTGAGTGAATTCAGATACAATGTCTCTATTACTGTTGACTGTCATTATGTATTTGATGTGCCGTCATCTACCTAGTTAAAAACTTGATGCACATGGCATTTATGAAGAGGGTGATGTTTTTCATCCTCTCTTAATACTTACAGCCCCTACAGTCTGCTGCACTGTGCTTCCAAAGGAGATGTCCATTCTCCAGGATGCTCAGTTTCCCTTCAGCAGACACGAGACCACTAACACTGGTAGCCAGGAGCTAGTCCATGTGTTGTTGAAAGTTTCTAAGTCTTCAAGTCAGCCAGATTTTACAGCTATAACCAAACAGCTTATTTTTGGGAAACGCTACACTTTTAAAGCAATATTTTCCAGAAGAATACTGACTTCTGGCCATGTGCTTCCATAAGTCACAGAACAAACGGCGATAATGTATGCTAACCTTAAAACTGTGAGCCTCCTCTTATACAGCAAGAGCGATGTCACTTCTGAGTTCCCCGTCATTTAGGAGACTTGGAACCCCGATCTGTGCTCACTTAACACTGCCCATCCTTAGCTTTCCTTGTTCTTTGCTTGTCTTGCTCCTGCGTGGCTGCTGTATTGCCCATACTGGCCTCAGACTTGCAGTAATCCTCCTGCTTCTGCTGCTCCTGCTGGGATGACAGGAACACACCACCACATCTGCCTTTAATTTCAGTTTCCTGAAGGAGCTAACCCCCCCCCCCATTTCCTTTGCTGCCTTGCTCTTTCAGCTTCTTTAAAGTGGCATTCTGTTTTGTCGAAGTGGCCTCAAATTCTTGTTGCTATGCATAAAATAATTATGGTTAATGAGACCAACTTAAAAAAAAATCGCTGACCTTCTCAGGAGCTTTGAAGGCCTGTACCTCGCTGTACCACTGAACCTTCTTCTGGATCACTGGGTAGGAGCCCTCTCAGGGAGCCTCGTGTTTCATTTCAGAGAGCCTGGGAAATAGGCAGGTCTTGCCAGAGTCAGAGAAGGCCCAGAGAGTGCTGGGTTTAGGGTCCACCAGGCCAGTCCTTGTTACACGTCTGCATGTCACTGGAGGGACCCTTGGTCCAGTCACTGTACCCTAGTATTTCTCCCCTTGGGTATAAAATTCTGAGCCATACTTATCTCTGGGCTTTTGTGAAGATTCGAGGATGGATGGCAGCGTGTTCTACCCACGTTGCTGTTGTCTACATGTGTCTCTCACAGATGTGTAATGAAATAACTGCGTCACAGATTAAAAATTTTTATTGTATTTTATTTCGTGTGTGTGTGTGTGTGTGTGTGTGTGTGTGTGTGTATACAGGCATGTACCACAGCATGAGCGTGGAGGTCAAAAGACAATTTATAGAAGGCAGCTCTCTCCTTCCAGCATGTGGGGTACAGGGATTGAACTCAGGTCCTAGGGGTTTGAGGCAGAGACCTTACCTACCAAACCATCTTGCTGGCCTGCATCCTTGTTTCCACAGAATCTGGTTTATTGACCTAAGCTGTCTGTTCTGGAGCTCACTCTGTAGACCAGGCTGGCCGTGAACTCACAGAGATCTGTGGGCCTCTCCCTCCCAAGTGCTGGTGGGAGTAAAGGCATGAACCACCACACCCAGCAGAGAGGGCACTGAAGATGGCTGAGACAAGGCTTGTCAGTTTTTCTCAGAAGAGTTCTGCTGGTGGTTGTTCATTAACAAACCAATTTATTGGTCAGCTAGCTTGAACTAAGACCCTCTGTGTGTATCTTCCAACATTGGGGTTATCTTAGTTAGGATTACTATTGTGACCAAAAGTTGGGGAGGAAAGGGCTTGTTTGGCTTACACTCTACATCTTTTGTTTATCTTAATTAAGGTTTCCTCCTCTCAGATGACTTTAGCTTGTGTCAAGTTGACATAAAACTACCCGGCACAATTGACTCCTTGTTAATTTGACACACAAACACATCACTCACAGTTAAGCCGTAACCTTTCCTTTCCTGTTCATCCCCAAGATCACACATTAATCTCAATATCACAATATAAAACATTTTACAAACTTAAAAAGTCTCACAGTCTTTACAAACTCACTGTAAATTCACTCTCTTCAAAAATCCATAGTCTCTTTTAAAAGCTAAAAAAATCTCTTTTAAAATTCAGTCTTTTAACTGTGGGCTCCCGTGGAATAAAAAAATAAGTTAAATACCCCCCTTACTTCAAGAGGGAAGTTTCAGGGTACAGTTACAATGAGATCAAAGCAAAACCAAATTCCAATAGTGTAAATTATTCAATGTCCAGTATCTGGGACTCACTCACAATCATCTGGACTCCTTCAAGGGTTACTTTTCTGGCTCTGCCCTCTGCAACACACACAGCTTGTCTTTTAGGCTCTGGCTGACTCCACTCCAGGGCTGCTGCTGTTCTAGGTGGTCATTCCATGGTACTGGCATCTCTAAAATACTGGAGTCTTCTGCTACAACTGAGCTACACTTTCACCAATAGCCTGCCATAGGCTCTCTTCATGGAGCCAAGCCTCGACTTCTCTGCCTGACCCCTTCAGTCCCGAGCCTTCAACTGCTACTCTGATTGCACCTTCACCAACAGCCTCTCCTGGCTTCTCCCAGAGCCAAGCCTCAGCTGCTCTCCACGGCCCCTTCATGCCTTCAAAACCAGTACCACCTGGGTGACTCTTACACTACCACACAGCTTCTGTGTGCTGACTCACAGGAGACACTTCCAGAAGATTTCACCTTGGTAATGCTGGTCTCATCTTAATCATCACTGATTTCTCAGATCCAGCTAGTCAGTATCAGCTGTCCCAGTAAAGCAAAGGTTTCACATTAATGGTGCTGGTCTCTTGTTAGTCACAGCTGACTCCGGACACAGCTGATCAGAACCACAGACTCTTAATTCAAATAGCAAATATGCAATGGTCCTAGTAGTCTTTAAGAAACTCTCAAACTTCCCCCTGAAATGTCACAAGCCAGGCTTTCATCATCTGTAGGTTTTGTTTTGTTTTAAAGTTTTTTTCAAGATAGAGCTTTTCTGTATAACAGCTCTGGCTGTTACAGAACTTGCTCTGTAAACCAGGGTGGCCTCGAACTCACAGAGATCTGCCTGCCTTTGCCTTTCAAGTGCTGAGATTAAAGGCTCACACCACCACACCCAGATCTCCATTTCTGTCAACACTCTTATCTTCCATGATCTCACAGAACAGCTCACCAAACCTTGAACACTCAATGGCTTTTCTTGCCCAAGTTTCCAAAGTCCTTCCATAGTCCTCCCAAAAACAACATGGTCAGGTCTGGCACATCGATACCCCACTTGTGGTACCAATTTCTGTCTTAACTAGGGTTACTTCTGTGGTGATGAAACACCATGACCAAAAGCAAGTTGGGGAGGAAAGGATTTGTTTGGCTCACACTTCTACGTCACTTGTTCTTCTTAATTGAGGTTCCTCTCAGATATCTTTAGCTTGTGCCGGGTTGACATGAAACTATCCGGCACAGACAGGGTTGTTCACCTGAGGAACAAACACAAGAACAGAAAATTAGCAATGCCGGCCTTCTAGATCCAGACATGCCAGAGCCACACAGTGGTGGTGACCGAAGGGCTGTGTCTGCCTTTAGTTGTGGCTTCCTTGGCTGTAACACTAATATCCATAACCCCCCTTTTGTGTGTGTGTGTGTGTGTGTGTGTGTGTGTGTGTGTGTGTGTAGGCCAGAGGTCAGTCTTTCATGTCATTTCTCAGAGACTTATCACTTAGGCGAGGACAGTTGGCCAGGGAGCCCCAGGGAGCTGTCTCAGCATCCCCGAAAGGGGCTTGCAGATGCACACTACTGTGCCAGCTTTTGTCACGGAGTGTGTGTGTGTAAGTATCAAAATGTGCTTACACAGCAAGCGCTTTCCAGGCCAAGTTATTTCCCCCAGCTCTGAACACTAGTGTTTTAAAATGGGAACCAAGTATTGAAAGTCTAGAGATCAGGGACTGGAGAGATGGGGTGAAAGTGACTGCTGGTCTTGAAGGGGACTGGAGTTTGGTTCCCAGCACCCACAACAGGCAGCTCACAACTGACTGTAATTCCAGCGCCAGGGGATCCAATCTCTTCTTATGGCCTCTGAGGGGTCTCTCTCTCTCTCTCTCTCTCTCTCTCTCTCTCTCTAAAATAAAAACATATATTTTTTAAATCTAGAGATTAGGATGTTGCCTTTTGAAAACAGGAAGAACTGTTCACAGCAGGCTAGGCTCTTTCACGGGGACAACTGGTCGGTGCAGTATCTCTGCAACCATTGAGACATGCCTTCTCTCATTATCACAGAGAGAACCCCATGTCCCCATGGTCTCCGAGGCAGATAGGAACCATCATCTAATGTCACATACAATAGGATGTATTGCTTGGACACTGTTCTAAACACCTTGGCGAACCATTCTTTTATCCACCCACCTACCCATCTGTCCCTCAAATGTAACAAAAAGAAAGCATGCTAGGACCAGTCTTCAAGGTCTCTGTCTCAAAGCTCTCTGGGTTTTACTCCTGACCACTCAGTTGTATCACCTGGTAGCGAGTTTATTTGGGATGTCCCTTGTCCAGGACACTGTGTTTTGTTTAATTAGAGAAGGGGCCACATCAAAAACCAAACAAAAAAAGGTGATTTTTGTAGTTTAAAGATCAAGCACTGCAACCAGGTTGAACCCCTGCATGAGGCCATCTAAGACCAGTGCAGATGAGGAGAGAGCAGAATGATGCCCTGGACCTGGTGCAGACCAGACAAGCAGGCTCGCTGCTGCAGAGGCTGCTTGCTGGGGCTCAGGACTTGCCTCTGATACCAGGGGGAGGGAGACTAACCTGGGTATTGGGGTCAGGGAGGTGGCTGTAAGGTGTCTTTTGACCAGTGTGGTGTGGGATGAAGGCATTCCTCCAGGAGTCCTGCTGGACTTCATTCATGGCTTTCACAATAGAAGAAAGTAGGTTTTGTAACACCCCCCCCCCCCCCCACCCCCCCCCACCCCCCGGTCTCCCTACGGTGCTGGCCTGACTGTTTACTTCTGCCTCAGTCCCTGAGCCTGTGAGCAAATACTTCGGGCACTGTTAACGAGCAGAAACTTGAGCCAGAGCTTATCTTGTAACGCTGGGGTTTGCATCATAGGCAGGGCGTGGCGCTGTTTTAGAAGGCAAGTTAAATAATTACGTGTTTACAGATTGAGCAAACAGCCTCTGCGGCCCAAGAGGGCTCAGGCTCTGCTCCTTGAATGCCAAGTGAACTAACTTGTTCAGCTGGGCGGGGGGTGGGGAGACTCAGAACTTGGAGGCATCAAATGGTTTCAATATGATATATATTGATATGATAATATATATATGTACATGTATGCTTACATACGTACAAACATTTGTAAATATATGTATATGTGTGGGCAGACACTGAACATCTATGTATCACCTTGTATTTAAGTGTACCTATTGATAAATTAAGTATCTACGAAATAGAGTAGGCAAGCTTAGAGATGTTCTGTGAGTCGACTAAGGTTAATTTAACCAGCCCAGGTTATTGACCCATCTGTGTACCATCTTTATGTGTATATATTAAATATACTACTTTATGGTTTTGGTGTTTCCTCCATGAACGGCAAATTGGCAGACATTCATGCGACCGTCATCAGGGCCACCGTAAGCTTCACCGTTTTTAAACTTTTTTAAAATTTTAACTTGCTCATTTGTGTATGGTGTGGTCTGTGTGAGTGTATGGCGTATGCGTGCAGGTAGCCAAGGGAGCCAGAAGCAGGGGTCGGACCTGGAGTTAGAGGGAGCTGTGGGCCACCTGATGTGGGTGCTGGGGTTGGAACTCGGGTCCTCTGTGAGTGCTCTTCCCCCTGAGCTGTCTTTCCAGCCTCTGAACTTCAGTCTTTAGGGGGAAAAAAACCAATAAACAAACAGTTATGTGTTTCATTCTCTTACTTTAATGTTCTTTTTCCTGGGAGAAGGGATGGAACCATGTTTGATATTTGTGTTGTGTTGTTGTTGTTGTTGTTGTTTCAAGAGACAGGGTTTTGCTATGTTGCCAGTGTGGCCTCAGACTCTTTTTTTTTGTTTTGTTTTGTTTTGTTTTTTGTTTTCGTTTTTTGGGTTTTTTTTGAGACAGGCTTTCTCTTTGTAGCCTTGGCTGTATTGGATCTCACTCTGTAGACCAGGCTGGCCTCGAACTCACAGAGATCCGCCTGCCTCTGCCTCCCGAGTGCTGGGACTAAAGGAGTGAGCTGCCGCCACCACCACCACTGGTCATGGCCTCAGACTCTGAAGGCTGATGCAGCCCTACTGTCTCGGCCCCCTGAGGAGCTGGGACGACAGGTGCCCAGCTGTGTGGTGTTTTTTGTTGTTGTTCTGGTGGTAGCAAGGATCAAACCCAGGTGCTCAGGCACGCTGACTCCATTTCTCAGGCTGTCAACTTCTGTCAGGAAACAGTCCTAAGAAGCATTAGGCAGGAGCCCTCGCCCACCCCCCCCCACCTGCTCCCTTTCTTGGCTTTATTGCTCTTAGATGATTTCTCCCTCCTTCCCTTTTTGCTTTTTCAAGGACAATGCAAGCCGTGAAAGTTTTCTTCTGGCTGTGCTGGCCGAGGACTTTTTGTTTTTGTTTTTGTTTTTTTTTGGTTTTTCGAGACAGGGTTTCTCTGTGTAGCTTTGTGCCTTTCCTGGAACTCACTTGGTAGACCAGGCTGGCCTCGAACTCACAGAGATCCGCCTGCCTCTGCCTCCCGAGTGCTGGGATTAAAGGCGTGCACCACCACTGCCCGGCTGCCGAGGACTTTTTAAGCCTTCTTGAAACAGGGCCTGTCACTCATCCTTATAGCTTGATGAGAGACAAAAAGGTGGCGGCTCCGGTGCGGCTTTCTTCTTCCCCTCCTCAGCTCAGCTTCTCTGAACTTGGTGGGAAGGGCTTTAGAATGATCTGCATGGGGGGGGCCAATGTGTTCTTGGAAGTGGCTTCAGGGCGCAGGTGTTGGTCCTGGGCCTCCTTTGCAGTGACTCTACACGCCACGTTTCCACTGTCAGATTAGTTTTGTGGACCAGGATTCCCTGTGGAGTGAGGGGACAATAATTCCGGTGGCTCTGCTTCCCTGTCTCTGCCAGCAGGGTTCGACAGTTTGATTGTGGAGTCATGTTGCTGCTCCTCGTGGTATCGTCTCCAAAGTCTCCACCTAGACTTTGAGCCAGGCCAGCATGAAGCTTCCTGAAGGACTGCTTCCCTCCTCCTCAGAACGGGGAAGGCCACAGCTGCACCAGGAGCCTATACCAGCCAGGTCTCACTTCCTTATTTATAAAGGGTGAGAATCAGACAGGGTGGCCTCTAAGATCCCTTTTGTGACCAGCCCATGAGCTCAAGAAGACTAAAACACACGAGCAGGACATGCTGGTCTATACCTAACTTCCCAGCACTTGGGAGCCAGAAGCAGGAGGATTGCTGCGAGTTCCAGGCCAGCCATGAACATGATGCGATCCTGTCTCAAAAAGCATAAGCGAGGAGGGTTTAAAACGTGTCCACAGTGCGTTTAAAGTGCTGCGTGTGTGAGTGGCACAGAGCAGTCCCTGTGGAAATGAGCCGAGTCACTGCGATGACAGAGTTTAGGACTATGGCCGGTCGGTTTGCAATAGATTAGATCCCCGGGAAGATGACATTTGCTCCCCTTCATGGGTGTGAAATCGCTGAAGTTGATGAAGGACTAAGAATGCCCGGTGCCACCGGAAGAAGTGGTGGGCAGCGTGTGGTGCTGAGGGGAAGGGTTCTGGTGGGCAAAGCCCTCCATTCATCAGACGTCTAGCACTTGATGCTGGTATATGTGTTTTTAATGAGGCTATCTCATTATCATATAGTCTTGTGACTTGGCCAGCCTTATCTCAAGGGCGCTGTCATATGCTGTATCCAAAGACAGTATATAGATGACATATTGTGACTCCTGTTTCCCATAATAGATACGGGTGTGTCCGATAAGAACCCAGGATGAGCAATTCTTTCTCCATGACCCAGATATGGAGACTGACTTTGGTCTGCAGTTACTGTACAGTTTCCCAGCACCTGCCATTTCTGTGGTTCCGTATACATCTGGATTCCTGGCAGTCCCACATCAGTTTAGGACTTCTCAATCTGGCCTCTCTAGGTCTCGGGGTATTGGTGAAGTCCTTGCAGTTCCTTACAGAACTGCACACATATGGGTGTATTTCCGTCTGAGCAATGCCAGCCAGAACAAAAGAGTAAAAGAAATGCAGCTGGGAACGGTAACGTACATGTATAATCACCGCACTGAGGCAGGGGGATTGCTCTGAGTTTGAGGTCAGCCTGAGTTACCAACTGCTCCAGGGTAACTTGGGCCACACAGTAAGAACTTGTCTCAAAATGAAACAGCAAAGCAAAGAATAACAACAACAAAATGAATAAAAACCCAAACAAAACAGCACGAAGTGCTGATGAAGGTGTTACAACTAGGGAGGAATTAACATGACTTTTGAGAGATTAAAAAATAACCCCAATCCAGTGATCCCCAAATGCTTCTTTGCTCCTCAGCCACAGCCCTTCCTCCTGCACACACCCTGTTCCTCCGTTCACAAGCAATGCCATGGTGTTCATGGTTTCAGCCAGCTGTCTAGAACAGAGCCCAGGGTGGCTGAGAGGTCTAAGCCTCTCCCATGAGTAAGTGTGAAGACTTGGCACTTTCTTTGTCCTTAGAAAGGGAGACTGCCCCCCCCCCCCCCTTAAATGTTGTAGGATAGTTTCCAGGGAAAGAAAAGAAAAACTGACTTTAACATTAGCAGTTTAAGAGTATAAAATAAACGTTGCAGGGTGAGACTTAAAAATGTTTAATTAATTTGTTTTAAAGGAAAAAGGGCTGCTTTCCAGCTTCTGTTTGTGAAGAGTGACCCCTGGATGCCTGGTTTTGCCTCTAGGATCACAGGGAACACAGGGCCACACCCTAAGGTGGGTTTTGGTTCATCAGTCACTCTTCCTCCTCTCTCTACTTTTCTTCCTGCTCATCCACTCCACCCCTCAAAACACCTCAACCCCCCTTCTCTCTCTCATTCACACACACACACACACACACACACACACACATACACATTTTAAAAAGGTACAATCTTCATTCATCACTAATGCTAGGGTTAGGGACATCTTAAAGAGATACTGGCCACCATGAATCTATTTGGGGAAAGGAAGTGGATTTCAGTCAAACATGACTTTGAATATACAAAACGTCTCTTTTTAACAACGGAGACTGGGCTGGGAGATGGCTCTGGAGGTAAAAGGCTCGTCACGTATTCGAGAGGATCTGAGTTTGATGCCCAGCATCCACATAGACAGTCGCTGCATGGTGCTAACGTCTGTAATCCCAGTGCTAGAGAGGAAGAGACAGGTGGATCTCTGGGGCTCGCCGGCCAGAAAGCCTCGCTGAATCTGTGAGCTCCAGGTTCCGTGAGAGATGGAGTCTCAAAGCAACAACCAACAGCAGTCTTTGGCCTACACATGCATGTACACACACTTGTACATGCACCTGCACACACATGAACACATATACACAGAAGGTTTATAGATATCTATCTAGACAAATAAATTGTGAAGCCTCTGCTGCTATTTAGATGAGGGAGTCCATTCGTTCAAGAGACAATGTGTGTAAGATGCTGGCATGCAATTCTAGAAACTTTCCTTTTGGTATGTGCCGTGTATGAAGCAATTAACAACAATAATGTTTGGTCAGACTTCTGAAATAGAAAAGCTGAAGTGATTGGAGGAATGTACCAGGTCACCCACAGACGGATATTTAGTGTCACTTAAAATACAAGTGGTGGAGCCGGGTGGTGGTGGCACACGCCTTTAATCCCAGCACTCAGGAGGCAGAGTCAGGTGGATCTCTGTGAGTTCGAGGCCAGCCTGGTCTACAGAGCGAGATCCAGGACAGCCAGGGCTACATAGAGAAACCCTGTCTCGAAAAAACAAAAAAAAAAAGGAAAAATCTAAATACAATTGGTGGGTCCGAGGGATGGGATACTTGTTATGATACAGCACGTGGGAGGCATTGGCAGGTTTGGACCAAGGTGCCCTGCAGCCGCAGATGCTGTCACCGTGATGGCGGCAGTGGTGGCAGTGGCTGGTGGCATGGCAGGATGGAAAGCTACTCACACCCCAGGCACATGTCCATGGGGAAAAGAGTTTATTTTGGGATTTGGGGGGAGGGGAGGAGAAAGGAGAAAAAGAGAGAGAGAGAGAGAGAGAGAGAGAGAGAGAGAGAGAGAGAGAGATGTGCGAG